>WEIT01036339.1:13244-50723 GCA_013389985.1 Dryoscopus gambensis | reverse complement strand
TGTACGTGTCGCTCTCTTGCTGTCCCCTCCACCTATTTTCTACTTCTTTCTTTCTTTCTCTCTCTCTCTTTCTCACATCTACCATCAAATAAAACCCATATTATTGTCACTGGCATATGGTCTTGTTCACACCTTAATTTGAGCAGAGTAATTTCTAAAGAACGGTAATAATACTTGGATCATAACAACCCAACTTGCTCTCGCTTGCAAGTTCTTAAGGATGGCCAATTACATGTATTAAAAAATGGATTATTTTTTGAATAGACACAAGATTAACAGAAAAAAGATTTTAATAGGCTGCTGACTACTCAGGATAAACAAAAGAACTACTAGTAGATACATAGACAGTGCATGATAAAGGTATCTATATTATAGCTAGTGAAGAAATAGTATAGATTTAGGAAATCAATGTAACTTACCACCAAATTGATGATGGAGCACATAACTTTCCTTTCACTCAGTTCCTGGGGAAGTAACTCAAGACAGGTGTCCTCATTTTGGGGAGAGTTCCCCCACACATTTGCAGGGAATGTGCGGAAGACTTCTACTTTGCGGAAGTTTTGTGTAACTTTTATAATTTGTAAAGTGAAGTGTCTGCCAGTCAGAAATTCAAGGCTTATCTTTCTTCAATCTGCTTTCAAGGGAAGATGTTTGTTGTCAGCTGGGAATGCCACCTCCATGGCGCCAGAGGTAACTCACTACTGGACAGATATCCGACTTGGGTTATCTCACCAATTAGCAGATTCATGTGAGGGGGAAATTGCCCTGAATTATTACACCAGCTGATAGACAGAAAAGATAAGCTCTTCTGGGGTAGAAAGGAAGTCTTGCTACAATGTATTAGCAAAATACTGGGAAACAGAACATGGAATGCCTCTGTGCTCATTCATACCTTATTAAGTTGTTTCACTTCATCCTTAGTTTTGATTCTTGCCTCACTACCTTTCTTCAGCCTTAAACAGGATCTCACAGAGTAGGGTTCAATTTCTGCATTAGAAAAACATTTAAAAATGTGTCATATTTTTTGCTACGTAGCTGTTACTATAATATAATGTCTCAAAAAAATTTTTTTTTTTATGTACAACAGAACTGTATTTCTGAGTTGAACACTAGTCACAGTTCTGTATCAGTTGGCTTGCCAGCTCTTTCACACAAGTCTTTTTTATGTTCTCAAATACAGACTTTGGTTTTTTTGTGTGTGATCAAAGATGTCTGTTGTTGATACTTCAGTCCAGCTTGTCAGTGGATTACAAGGTTGTATGAATTTACTACCCTATTTTAGTACATCATTAATTTTTCTTGGAAAGATCTTAAACAGATGATCTTACTCTTTCAGGCATTTTGGAGAGATACCTCCATTTATTAATTCATGAATGGTAAATCTTTAATGAAATACCAGCAGAAACATTTCCAAAGCATCATCACTTCTTCCTGTCTGCAGGAGTCAATCTTTGACCAAAATGGAGAATGAGCTCCACACTGAAGCAGCCTGGGTGCCCTCCCCTCCTGCTTCAAAGACGCCTTCAAAGACTTGGCTCCCAGATGCCTGCAAGTAGTAGTGTTAATGTTGGAATTTACCAGTGCTGGAAGTTAGCAGAAAGCAGTCACACAACTTCTTTTGCTTATTCTTCAGATTCTGTTTACCAAGCAACCTCTCATCTTGGGCTGAAAGTATGACTCAGACCAATGTGAGAAAGTATTTCAAGGAGCTCATGAGTCTTAATCATTATACTCCACCAGATGTCAGGGAGCTCTCAAAGTTTTTCAGAGACAAAACTCCAGTTCTTATCCATCTGCTCAGGACTAATTAAAATACGTTCTGGACAAGACCAAGATGTATGTTGAATAACTTGGCATAGGAAGAAAAAGTGATAGCAAGGCAACTTCCCTGAAAAAATTAGCACTCTGCAGGCCACAAACATTCGGAGCTGTTGTTGCCATCCTTTTACACAGTAACTTTAACAGGCAATCCTTTTGTGTCTGTGCTTATGAGAGACATCTTTAAATGGCCCCATTACTTTTAATATCTATCTACAGGCCCCAGAAATCCATTTTGGACAACCAAGACTGAGCTGAGCTGCATTAGTGGCTTTTGCATAACTTTGCCTCATCATGGTGCTGGCTGGTATGGAGAAGTGTTATATGTTTGTCACTGTGCAAAAGAAGACTGTGTTTGTCATCATTGCCCAAAGACAGGAAATACAGAAACAGCATACAGGAAAAAGGGAACAATGGCTGAAACAATTTATCTAGAGGAATACCATTCAAAAACGGAGTAATGGAGGGATAGTTTTTCTCTAATGGGAATTAAAGAGGCTTTTGTCTCTAGTTGTTAGTGATAAATCAAAAAATATACATTTTTTATGAATACCTGAGAGAGGAAGTAGTCATATAATCCAAATTCTAAGTATAGAATATAAAGAGTTGTTCAGCCTGGAGAAAAGGAAGCTCAGGGGACATCTTATCACTCTCTTCAACTATCTGAAAAAAGATTGTAGCCAGGTGGAGTTGGCTTCTTCTCCCAAGTAACAAGCATTAGGATGAGACAAAATGGCCTCAAGTTGCACCAGGGAAGTTTAACTGGATATTGGAAAAAAATTTTTCTTGGAAGGAGTTGTGAAATATTGAAACAGGCTTTCGAGAGAAGCGGTGGAGTCACCGTCTCTGGAAGTATTTAAAAGACATGTAGCTGTGGCACTTGGTGTGTGGTTTAATGGTGGACTTGGCAGTGCTGGGCTAATGGTTGAATTTCATGATCTTAAGGGTCTTTTTCAACATAAAAAATTCTATGATCTAAATAACTATTCAAAGTGAAAACAATCTGTATTATTCCATACAGGAATAAAAAAAGGAAATATAAATCACAGAGGATTCACGCTGAAATTTCATTCCGGTGACTCAGATAGTTGTTTCCAAAAGAAGCCCCATACATAAAATGTATGATAAGAGAAACATAACTAATCATTTTTAAAACCTGTAAATTGTAGAGACCCATTTACCCCTCCTCCCCTTATCTGCTTCACCAATGCCATCACAAAGCTATCACCCAGCAAGCAGAGCAGGTAGCACTGCAGAAAATATGTGCACGGAATTGGGAAGCAGGTACTATGAAAAAATGTAATTATACTATATAAAAATATATTTCTTTCAGAACATTCATATTAAAGTGACAGCTACATCCTAAAAAATACAGGATATTTTTCTAAAATGTGGAATTTAAAAGTTTCTCTGCAAGATTCTACCTAAACCTGCAAAAAACAGACTTGATTTCTAAACAAGCTGATGAATATATGTAGCAGTTTTCCAGTTTATTCTGTGGAATGGTAAGACTCTGGGTAAAACAGCAAAAATGAAAGATGTATTTGGTAGCTCTTGGGAGAAGATGGTGTGAGGGCCAAAAAAGGGAAATGAGGGAAAAGCTCTGCATTCCTGTTGTGACCTCTGGGACTTTTTATTTGGATTCTGACTGATCATGTTTTATACTTTCTACATGCTCTTTCTCCTTAAGGTACAAACTATTAAGGGATTCACAATACAGTAAATAAATAAATAATGTCTTCCACTGTATAACTAACCTGATATATTTAATTATGTGAAGTTACAGCCTTAGCTAGTTAGTTGACAAAAATACAATTTTTAAAGCCTTTCCCCTGGATTTTTTCATGAAACTGAGGATTTTTTTTCTTTAGCTGCCTAGTAATAAAGTAATAATAAAAGGCTTCAGAGAATATTCTTCACAAGAGTAATGACTATTTGGAATATGCATTTTTCTTTTGAATCATCTTTTCAAGGGAGACTTACATACATCTTACCAAAACATTTACCATGATTTCTCCTGGGAAAGGTTCACTGCTGCATGTGCTCCGTCTACACAATTGCATGTGTTTGGCTCTTTAGGGAACTAAAACTGAATAGACCAGTTTCAGGGATACCTTGATGACTGCTAAGGCATGAATATCAGTAAATACTGGTCTGATTTAGGGTTTTTCTTCCTTAATACCTGAGAAAAGAAGCAGATATATAAAAACCAAAACACTATGAACTCATAAACAGTTAGTCTCATGAATGTTTGAGTGCATTCAAGAGACAACATTGGAGAATTTATTTGAAGGATTTTATTTCGTTTCAGTCCTCATCTGTTCTTGATTCTTCAGAGAATCCAAAGATATCAGCTGGAATCTGAGGGCTTGGTCATACCTAAAGCTAAATGATTAATTTGTAATTTGAAAGGACTTTCTGGTTGAGTCATAACCTCCAACAACAATAACTCCTCTTCTGCAATGCCAACAAGCATTTCCACCTTCTGCATTGCAGACACGTATTACCATAAAACTGTGAACCTCCTGTTTGAGTCTGTCCAACATTTTCTGGCAATAGCTAGAAAAAAACGGTTGCTTTCATCCTGCCTCATTTTCCTGTTCTGCTGTACAGTGTTGCCCCTGTGTCACTGAGTGGTGGGAAGTAACCAGGTGAAATCTCCCGTACCCTATCCCAAGTGATGAACTCAGTCAAGCCCTTCCTCAGAAGAAAAGGTGGATTTCAAAATGTTTTTCTCTAACAGCTGCTTCTGCTGGACCAGTTACCAGAGCCAAGGGTTGCAAGAAGTCCCAGCATATACCTCTGCCCCCAAGAAGGGGAGTTGTGTTTACATCCATAGGCAAGTAGAAGGCTGGTGCAGTGGCTCTCAGCTTGGGGGACCATGCTGGTTGTGATAGGACTGGAGCCAGGGGCCTGTCTCACTTGCCAAGGGTAGCCAGAAAACTCTTATAGACCTGGGGAGGCTGGGAAGAAGCTAGGAAGTGCAGTGTACCAGATACCATCCCTAATTTCTTCAGCCTTGACTGTGTGTTCATTAAGCCAAGTTAATTTAGCCTTAAAGTGTAACTAATATTAAGATCCGTTTCCTGTGCAGAAATTGCCTTACCTAGAGAAGCATGATTCTGAAACTGAAAAGCCTCTCCATCACCATGGGCTTCCTGTTACATGGAAAGTTTGGTTTGCAACCAAAGGAAGGTGAGGTGTTGGTCAGAAAGAGAATAAAATGGCTGTTTTCCCATCACTAATGTCAAGGTCATGGCTAACATTTCCTGTTCCAGGAGTAAAGCTTATTTGTCTTCAGTTTCTTTTCTCTGTCTGCTCTAGAACTATTATAATGGTGTTTTCTGTTACTTTATTAGTGACTCAGTGGCTTTAAAATGGGACTTTTACAGTGATGTTCTACTAATATCTAATCGAAAATGTTTTAATTGAAACCTGAATTGTGTTGACATTTTAACTTCACCTCTGACTCAAATAATTAATACATTAAATGGGCACTGAAATATAATAAACAGCCAGTTTTGAAGTAAATTATTTTAAATTGAAAAAAAATTAAAGCTAATTGAATGTGACATATCTTTCAGAAATTCGAAGTAACACTTCAGATGCTCTGAATACCAACCCCCTTCCTTCTCCCCAGCACAAAAAGTATTTGTTTCTTTTAAACATCAAAATGTCATGAATGTACTTTTCAACCACGTTTGTTAAGAAATGCACTGAGGGGTGGTTAGAAGTAAACATGAGTTTTAAATGTTCTTAATTGTTTATCCTGCTCATTGTACAGTCTTGGAGCTCATTCACCCCAAATGAGAAAACAAAAAACAGTTATTTCCATGACTCACAAACACTCAGAAAAAAATATGGAGCGTTCAGATACTAATCTGAGATTTTCTTGCTCCTTGAAGTAAAAACATATTCACAGCTAGTAAAAAACCACTTTGGTCATAGCTCTAGTCATAAAGTACTAGTAGTAATTGCATCCAGGAGCTCAAAATGTTCGTGCTGCTCTTGGCTCTTTCTGTTCTTGTACCCCAGTCTTGGTCTTTGCCACGTAGTGGACAAGACATCATCAAGGCTTTCAGTAAGACAAATAGCCTGATCTCCTCCTTTGAAAGTTAAATAAGATTTAGGGGGTGGATAGAGACCTTTACTAGCTTTGTAATTTGAAAACAATTTCTATTAACAAACAGCTTGCTTACAAAACACACGAACCACTTTTCATTCCCATTACTAGTCTGCCAATGCAGTAAAAGACATCTGAAATGTCAAGACTGGTTTTTGTGTAATCAATATTAATATTTATTCATCAGTGTAGAGATTTGCTAAGGAGCAGTCTCTAAAGGAAAGATGAGGGGGCAGCTAATGCATCCTTTTGACTGTGAAGCCTTAGATAAGACAAACATGCAGAGACCATGAGAGGAAACAACAGCAAAGACAGAAACCCCAGTTCCATTTCTGGTGTCTCTGATTTTCAACTTCATTGCAAGTGAAATTCAGGTGTAAAACACTTAAACCTGTTTTTCTGACTTTCTCTGGTCTGACAAGGTCATATGGAACTTTTAGGGTCACCGATCTTATGGATTTCTGGATCAAAGGTTCAGCTCACTGGCAGAAAGTACAGACTAGGGCATGCTCAGAAGAAGAAGAAAGTCAACTAATGCAATAAAGAAAAAAGATCTGAGATGAGGGGGGACATCTCCCACCCCACTGAGGATACAGCTGTCTCTACAGGAGCTGGCATCATCTTGCTGGATACAGTGGCCAGTTCTGGATAGTTTCCTATGGTCATTGAGGCCACACCAGCCCAGGAACACCCAGGCCATCTGAGTTGCCAGGTCTTGGGGCTCAGTGACTTCTCCAGAGCATACCTGGTACCCCCCAGCACATTTGACATATATGCCCCAGCATGTGACATCAGCTTCTGCAGCATTCTCAGCAAGGCTGGTGTAAAGGGGACAGCAGAGGTGGGACAGCATGGAGGTAGCACCTCTGGTTGACTTCAGCTGGATGACATCTTCCAGCCACATGTCCATTGTCTGTTTTACTGTTGGAAATGTTAGTTTGACCTGCAATCATAACGTGGTCTAACAGCTCTTGTCCCTTGTGTCTGAGCAATGTCTGAGGGTACAAATCCTCCTGGTGCCTGATTTTTGGCAGAGCAAGCTAGTAACATGCAGGCTGGTCCATGCTGCCTGGAACCCTGGAACATGCCCAGGTTTTGCACTGAAGAGATCTGGTACAGAACAGAGGCTGGCAGCAGGTCAACACTTGCCCAGACTGATGGTTCATCAGCCCTTTTTGGTTGCTGGCACCCTCTGGTTAAAAGATATAAATATTTTCAGTGAACCTCAGGAGTCAGCATCCAGGATAACAAATTTATGCTATTCCATTAACATATCCTCCTGCTTTATGAACTTAACTGAATTGCCAAAAAAGGGGAAATTACTTCTCTGTGTTTTGATGTCCCCAAAACAGCTGTATTTCAGCATTGACCCATGGTATTTCAGTTTTGACCCACAGATTTTCCTAACTTGCAATTACCTCATTTGATGCATACAAACTAAGATTGTGTCTTAGAATAATTCTATATTATCTACTTGAGGCATCTTTGTTATTAAAGTCCTGCACCACTAGACTCCAGTTCCTACACAAACATTAGAGTACTATCTCCTTCCACTTTATTCAAGTATCAGTAAAAACAAATGGACAGAAAAACCTAGTATCATTACAGCTAAAAGATGATCTCTCTATATATCCCTGCAATCATTCTCTTTAAGCCAGCATGGAGGGAAGAAGGGTTGGGGATTTTGGACCCTTGCTGGGATCCTTGTTAAAGACCAATTTATTTTTCATTATTTAACAGACAATATTGAAAACACAAATATCAGTGGGATAAAAAATGGTTTATGTAAGTGGCAGTGGGAAAACTGTGGTAAACCAAAGGTGAGACTAATCCCTTAACAGAGAGGAGTGAGTAATCACAGCTGAGTCAGACAGAGCAAGGTTTCACTGGGTGCTAAGTGCGTCCATGAGAAGCTGAGTATTTCTACTCCTGCGACAGTGGTCACTATGGGCAAGGCAGAACCTATGTGAGCACCAGAACAATTTGGAGAAGACAAGTGAAAGGGCTGCTTGAATTTCTAATGAAACCTGACCCAGTGGCTTTTTACTATCTGTGTAATGAGAATTACCACCGAGCAATATATTACTGGGGGTAAAAATGCTCCATGACAGTCCCACAAAAAACCAAAAAAAGAATCATTGCTATGCATTTCTTTAAAAAGGCCAGATAACCTGTTCAAGAGGGCTATTAAGCCACAAACAGCGTTACCTAGAACAAGAGACATATTTCCAGTGCTCAGCTAAGATTGTGCCACTTTATGTTAACACTTCTTGTTAAAGGTGTGCAACATCAGGAGAGAGTTTAGTATGCCATTTCTCAGGGGAGCTGTTTGCCTTATGGTATTTGCAGCTTGCCTGAATAGAGGATGAGAGGGATGTTGATTCTGAGTCTTTTTCCTAGGTATAAATACTGAAGAAAACAAATCACATGGGTGGCTAGGCCCGAGAGTGTGCTCTGAAGGTTGCAAATGGAAATCATCTCCTTTAACATATTCCATTTGCAACCTTCTGTCTAATGGGTTGTCCCTGGAAAGCAGAGGTGTGTTCCAAAGCGCTATCAGATCCTTAGTTAGCTGTTGTTCCCAACAAACTGGGAAGGCTCAGGCTGCTCCAGCAACCTGTCACTGCCAGAAAGGGGAGACTATGTTTCTACCCTTTCCCAGCCTCAGTTACTCATGCCAGGTCCTGAACTGCAGTAGCTCACTGAGTCCTTTGCTAAACTGCACTGTCTTGCTGGCTTGGCAGGGAGTGATGTGACAGGTTCTCTATGTGAGTGGCACTGAGGAAGGTCAGACACACTGGAGAAGCCAGAAGGAGAGAAGAGGAGGACATAAGCAATGTGACTCCAGCCTCAGTCACTAGCATCCTCTGACACCTCAGAAGACCAGACAAAACCTACTCTTTTCCTGGCTTCTTTTATTTTTAAAGGAGAGGTAAACAGCTTTAGACTCTCCCTGTCTCCACCATAATGAGGGATGATGATGATGATATGAACACAACTTACCTGCTGCCTTCGTTTGCTGGTGTGTCTGTGTAGGCTCCTAGCAGCTCCCCTTGGGAAGTTTGGGATCTGTGTGCTCCCTGGCAGAGTCGTGGGGCTCGCTTATCTTCACTGCTCTTGAGGCTTATCCAGTCTTGGGGGAAAAAGCAAAAGGGTGAAAATAAACCACACTACAGATTCCAGTCAGATGTTCACTTCTAAACACAGGCTTGACAAATAATTCTGTGTCAGTATCAATGCACATCAGTGACCATATTGTTCAGTCTTGCATTTGGGAGTACTTTCTAATTAAAAGCAAATCACTGAAAGAGACTTTCAAATTGGTTTCATTGAAGAAGAAGAAATGAAGGGAAGCTACTTGAGATCTGACAATAGCTGAAGTGATTTGTAAGCATGAAGCACGCAAGATAACATTTAATTAACAGTGGCAAAAATAGAACATCACTTTGAATTTACGTAAGTTCTCTTGTTCTACATATGAGCAATGCCCTTTCTTTAAGACTCTCTTTTCAGAAAAATGTATTAATCCTCCATTCCTGTAGCCGATACACCAGTCACAGGTTGGGAAGCATTTCCCCTCCCTTTTTTGAAGATTTCGGTACTCACACATAGGGTACACAGACATGTTCCAAAAAATCTCAATCAAATAATTTTCCCTAAAGCAGTGAAAATGACTGTTTATATAGTAGAAATTACAAATAAATCCTTATATCTGACTGTGCAGAAACCTGTTTATTAATTGCTGCATGAATTTGAGACACCTCTGTGGCTTAATCTAGTATTATGTCCAGAGCATATGGACAAGCTGGGATGCCTGCAACTCAGGTGACAGTCCTGGGCCCCCTGCTCAGCAGAGCCAAATAAACAGGGTTTTGGTGCTAGTCACCTGATCAATTTTGGATGCCTGCTCTTCCCAGGCTCTGTTTCTCCTTGCTGACCAGTGAGAGGGCCCTGACACCATGAATGACTCCAATTATTGACAGTGAGACAGATCTTGAGAGGGACTTGGCTCAGAGCACACCTCCCAGCCCCATTATTACCCCAGTAATAACTACAGGTGGGAAACCCTTTCCCACGGCCTCTGCTCAGCCAGTGTGACCATGTTGCTGTCTGCATCCAGTTTCCATCCTGCATCAGAATGTCAGTTTTGAGATGCCACTGAAATGGTCCTTAGTTTTGCTCCAAAACCCTGTCCAACCCATCTGGCAGGGTGTGCCTCCCTTTGCAGTGAAGATGGGTAAGTTGCCTCTGTAAGGACACCATTCCTGCCCACCTGCTTTGAGAGTCTGTGATGGTAGGCTGATGACAGAACAGCAGCAGTTTAGTAGGGTCCATGGTGCTGGACAGGGTGCCTACCTTATTCACTGCTCCTCCAATTCCCTTGTGATGGAGAGGGTGTTTTAGACCTAAGAAACAAGTCGAGGGATGTATAATGCTGAGTAGCCAGGTTGTGGCCTCCCTGTCCATGGAGAACTCCACCCTTCACTGGCTAGGGCCCTGAGCAACTTGGTGCAACTATGAGCAGGTGCCCAGATGATCTGCTGATTTGTCTCCAGACAGAACAACTCTGAGGGGCTGGGACCCGCAGTGAGCATACTGCTCACTGGCATTTGGATGCACTTGGTTTTACTCCAGTTTTGAGTTCTACAAGCTTACTGCATACTACACTAACACCTCTGTAAATTAGAAACAAAGAAACCATATCCCAGTATGAAAACCAGCAGTAATTAGTAGTAATAGTAAGTTGCACAGGAATTAGTAGTTACCCCACTACTAATCAATAGCTAATTTTGCATGGCAATTAATCAATTCTGCAGGAAACATGAGCATAGGTGGGATCTATTTGTGTGATCTTATTTTTCAGAATTAAGCTGTGCTCTAGTTTTTGTGACAGTTGTTTTAAAGTCGCTGGAGAACTGATGGTGTTTCAATTCTGGAGTTTCCTAATCATACCCCTGGGTTATGATGAACCAGCTTGGTCTTTTTTGAATGATTTTGCTTTTCTGTTTGATGCAATGAAGGCTCCAAAACCTACCTGACTTTGATGTGTCCTCTGTAAAGTATGCAAATACACACTTGTTAGAATGTTCCCCTCCTGTTCCACTTTTCTTTAGCAAAACTATAAGGCCAACTGTTCAAATCAGCCAAGAGATGGGAACACACTCTGATGGATCATGTTCCTCAATTAAGCTGGTTTTGGATAAGAGCAAGACACAATCGCTGTGACAAATATCCCAGGATTCAGTCTAGTTCATTCTACATTTTAGATTAGATCATCTAAACATCATTTCCACTGTATCCTCACAACTCCACAAAATTGTACCATTCACTGGCTATAGAGATTGACATCTCAGATGGGCTGAGAATGAGCAGAGGTTTCTTATTTTTGTAATTCCCATTATCTGTGTTCAATTTAACCAGATTATAATAGTAGATACAGAGCAATTTCCATGTTTTGTGAAGAATCTATTTCTAACATGAAAAATACTGTATTTGGAGAGGTAGGGCTCATACAGCTATAGTGACAAATGGATCAGCCAAAACCAATCTCCTTCCAAAAATAGCTACATGTTTGGATGTAATGTGATGATAAATATGGGTGTCAGCTGCTTTAAGAATGGACTTTATTATGCAGGGATGGCTCTGTGAAGCTTCCCAGATTTACTTCTTTTCTGCCTCTTATTTTGAGGATCCAATTCTTCCTGCTTCTAAGTTGGTCTTTCGTATTTTTCATCATCTCCTCTACTTAAAGGAACCCAGTGTACTTTAACGGGAGTCTTTTTTCACCAGTAATACTAGTAATATTGCTTCTTCCCAAAGCTTCAGCTCAACCCAGGAGCTTTCTGCAGCATGAAGACAAAGAATTTTTAGTACAATAAGAAACTGCCTACACATTCCCAAAGGTGAGGCTGGAGCTTGACTGATTAAACTGTCAGAGACCCTGTTTGGTTATCGCTTCATTTTGGACACTTCATTTCTGGCTTCCAGTTTATTATTGTGTCTGGCGGGACTGAAGGAGGATTTACTATAACTCAAGTTCAATTATGGCAATGTAAGAAACATGCCTTATCAATCTCATTCGCCTTGAAAACTGGCCAGATTTCCAAACCAAAATATTTTTAAGGTCTGTGTTAGGACCTCCTTCAAAAGGTGCCCAGTTTAATGCTCAGTTTACTACAACATCTGAATTTGAGCAGGATTGAGACCAACAGCTACTTAGAGATCTTGCTGATTTTGTCATGTCTTGTATCCTCACAGATGCGACAACAAAGTGCTTTGAACTTGCTTGTTGTCCTATCTGCTTGGTGTAGTGCTTGGGCCCAAAGAACTCATCAGAAGAGTATTTTCCCCTTGTAAATATAGACTTCCTAATTCAAAAGGTTGTGAAATCTTTCCAGAGATGTTAGGTTTTGATTTTGTCCCTACACACCGAGCTCCATATTGAAGGGCTTTTTGGGATCTGAAAATCTATGAAGATGTTCTATATTTCTAGATTTTCTATCTATATGCAGATAGTTCTGATATCAGGAGGGACCTGTTTGGCTTGCAGTAGGTGACAGCTGTAGGTCACGGAGCTTCATGTGTCCAGCTCCTGCTGAGTCACACACCTCATGTGAGTTCTCACCACTAGAAGCGGTTTTGGACTGAGAGAAGCCGGGTAGGATCAGCTGAGACTCTCAGCAAGTATCCCCATCAGCATAATTGAACTTCTGACATCTGAACAAGCTGACAGAAGGAGTCATCACCATCCAGCTTCCTTGAGTTTAGCCCGTTCTACTGTGCTGTAGATGTCTGCTGGTATCTGTCAGTTAATTGAAGCTGAGCTCTCCAAAGACAGTGATCTTCAGACAAATTATTATGAATTTTTTATCATCTGCCATTATGATAATTCTGTAACTTTTTTTTGTTACGTGATAAGTACTCAGTCATTCCCTCTACTATTGCATCATATTGTTTTAATAACTGAGCTTTATATAATGTTTTATTTAAATGCATGCCAGTGCCTGCCTCTTAGCTGCACATGTCTAAGATATGCACAGTGGCCAGTGGGCCCTGATGACGGTCAGACTGGATGATAGAGCAGCTTCTGCTGCTCTCCTCCACAAAAGAGAGCCCTCCCCAAGCACGTTCTCACCACCAGCAGTGGGCAGCGTCCCAGGGTAGAAATCCTGTGGGAGAAGAGCCAAGATTCTCCTCACTCGACAATTTTGCTCAGACTCCTGGGAACACGGGAGAGAAGGAGTCTGTAATACTGTGGTCCTCTCTCATGGGCCTTCAGGAACCTGAGCAAGACAGAGCCAGGGATGCAGCAGGGGAAAGGAGGAGAGCTGGGGTGCTGTGCCTGTGAGCCTAAAGTTCCAAAGATGTTTCTCCTCCAGCTTTGGGACATGTCAGCTCCTGGCAGAAGCAATGAGCCACTCATATGGCTTCTCCTCTAGGCCCTTTCCCTTCTTCCTAGCCCTCCTCTGGATGGTCTTTAATAGCTTTATATTTTTCTTATCCTGTGGCACCCAAAACTGCCACCAGCACTCGAGATGAGGCTGCCCCAGTGCAGAGCAGAATGGAACAATCCCCTGCCTTGTCTGGCTGGCAATGCTGTGCCTGATGTTCCCCAGGACACAGGTGGCCCTCCTGGCTGCCAGGGCATAGTGGGTGCCAAGTGGCAGGACATCCATGAGCAATGTGCCCTTCATGAGACAAGCATCATGTGCCTGACCTGAAGGACATGCTTGGGTGTCTTCAAAAGGCTGTGTGAGTCCTGAGAAGGAACACTGAGCACCAGTGTAGAGATGGAAGGCAAACTTTGGTTATAAATCTGCTTGCTTTCCTGTTGAGGGGCAAAGTTATAAAAAAAACTATTAGTCAACACTATAATTGATGGTTTGATGGTAATTTGCAGCAGCACGGTACCATGAATATCAATTTTATTCAAAAGAACAGATAATGAAAACTTTTCATTTTGTAGTGACTCACGTGTAATACACTGCATTTCCTTTAATAGGAAATGATGTGCGTACAAAATCCATAGTTGCTATGATTAGTTGTTGCTGATCTTTAAAGATAAGAAGCAAAGTGGGGGGAAAAAAATTGAAAACTGTGTCAATTTATCAACAAGAAAGTTACTCAGATACCAGAAGTAATGAGTCTCTGAATAAAAATGACTATAATGAATCACTTCCTTGAAGTATAATTTAGCCGTGCTTAGAACTGAGTAAGTACAGCTTTGCGGTCCTGAGAAGTGTGCATTTCATGAAGGCAAGTGAAATTTCTTAGAGTCATTAAAAATTAGTTTGATCTCTGTAACATAATTGGTACTACCTATATTCCAGTGAAGGACAATGGAATTCAGAGCTGTCTGTACTCTATGTGCAAAAAATAATGTAGTCCCTGCAGATACATAAAACCTACTTGGCATGTGAAGCCAGTGCAGTGTGATGGCACTGGAGATATATTTTAAATTTCCAGGAGCAGACATTAGGTGGGAGGCAGGTTATACAGTCAAGCACTTAATGTGTTCTGCAAATCTACTTTCCTTACTATTCAGTTTTGTGCAACTCCTCCCTAACTGTTGATCAAAACTTCACCACAGAGAAAGCAGGGCATGATTTCACAGACTCAGTGTTAGCAGAGTGGATACTTAGAAGATGTTTTAGAAGTTGCTTAGACTGCCATTCAGAAAGACCAGACTTGTCTTCCTCTGAGTGCTTATTTTTATTGTCAGTTGTGAAAGATAAAAATCAACATAATTTTCGCAGAAAAACTTCAACCTAAAAAAATTATTGTGCATTATTACAGGGAGTTGCACGTTACTGCCAATAAATCTATGATTTTTTTGTTACTGCTTTATGCAGAAAGAATCCAGTTCTGGGAACTGATGGTCACTCACAAAGCAAGAAATCATTGTAAAATCTCACTATTCTCAGTCTTTCTAAGTTACAGTTGTTCCTCTGAGTTTTTACCTCTGAAGACAGAAATCAATAGAATCAAAGAATCATAAAATATCCTGAGTTGGAAGGAAGCCGCAAGAACCAAAGTCCATGTCCTGGCCCTGCTCAAGACATCCCCGTGAATCACATCACGTGCCTGAGAACATGGTCCAAACTCTTCTTGACCTCTGTTGGGCTTGGTGCTGTGACCACCTGGTGACAGGTTCTGGAGAGCCTGTTCCAGTGCCCAACCCCCTTCTGGTTAAAGAACCTTTTTCTGACATCCAACCTAAACCTCCCCTGTTACAACTTCAGGCCTTTCCCTTGGGTCCTGTCACTGGTCACCAGAGAGAAGGGATCGGTGTCTGTCCCTCCTCTTCCCTTCACAAGGAAGCTGTAGACTGCAATGAGGTGTCCCCTCAGTCTCCTTCAAGCTGAACAGATCAAGTGACCCCAGCCACTCCTGCTGTGGCTTCCTCTCTAGGCCCTTCACCATCTCTGCAGCCCTCCTTTGGGCACTCTCCAATAGCTTTATATCTCTTTTATACAGTGGCACCCAAAACTGCCCCCAGCACTCGAGGTGAAGCTGCCCCAGTGCAGAGCAGAGCGGGACAATCCCCTCCCTTGCCCAGCTGGCGGTGCTGTGCCTGATGCACCCCAGGACACGCTTGGCCCTCCTGGCTGCCAGGGCACTGCTGGCTCATGTTCAGCTTGCCATCCACCAGGAACCCCAGGTGCCTTTCCATGGCACTGCTCTCCAGCCTCTCATTCCCCAGTCTGTCTGTTCATCCAGAGTTGCCCCATGCCAGTGCAGAATCCAGGACTTGCCCTTGTTAAACCTCACATGGTTTGTGATTGTCCATCTCTCTGATTTGTCAAGGTCTCTCTGTGGGGTCTCCCTGCCTTCGAGGGAGTCAACAGCTCCTCCCAATTTAGTGTTATTGGACCAACTTCAATAAAAGATTTCTAATGCACGTTACTTATTGAAAATAACCCTTAATTTCTAACTGGTTTTTTTTCCCCTTAAAAATCCCAAACAACTTGAACAAGTCTGTATCTGTTCCTGTATCAAGTCCTAGATTATAAGGCTCTTGGCTGAGATTATCTCAGTTCGTTAGAGCACAGTGCACATAACACCAGGATTGTGGATTTGATCCCAGTATGGACCATTGTGATGGTTTTGGCCAAATTTAGGGGAAACGTCTGAGGGGAATGTCTCCGACAAAGGAGATGCCACCCCTCCCCCCTTATCAGGTTCGGGGAAAAAAAAGAAGATTCTCCTTGGAGGAAGGTGAAAGAGAAGATGAAACTATTTATTTCACAAACAGACAGGTTAAGAGTAACAACAAAACCTCCCACTGAGGGGAGAGAACCTGAAAGATTTGAAAGTCCTTCTGTGGGTGCAGTTTTCCCCTTCTCTCCCATGAAGCTGGAATCGGAGCTGGCCGGCCCAGGTGCGGGGGCCCCCCAAAGAGGGTGGAGCTCAGTGGGTCTCTGATGCTCCCGGTATTTTTGGCAACAGGATTCTTCAAGTCAGCAAGCTGGTCTTCTTCCAGGATTCTAGCAGGATGGCATTCCTCAAACTGCTGGCATGCCCTCCCTTCTCAGTAGTAGTTCTCTCAGTCGTCCTCCCTGGGCTCTTCTCCTCTCTCTTATGTGTTACCTCCCCGAGGGTCAGCTGGTCTCTGACCCTTAGTGGAAACACCTGGTTCAACACAGCTGTAACTCATCAAGGTCAAGTCTGCCTTGTGTCCAGTATAGTTCTTCTTTCAAGCATAAGTTATGTACAATTTAAAAGCACAGAAAAACACAGGAATCATGGCTAAGTGGGGGCTGAATAATGTGGGATATAGCACAAATCACCCCATGACAACCATTCGCTAAAGAGTTGGACTTGGTGATCCCCATGGGTCCCTTTCAGCTCAGAATATCCTGTGATCTGTGAATGCTCCTTGTTGGTGGGTCCCATAACAATGTTCCCCTTTCCACTGCCAAAAAACTTGTGACAAACATTTTTCAGTTGACTGATTCTTTCAAATGTCTGGGGTCACTTCTCTAGGGACAGATTTTTTCCCCAGTACCTCCAGAATATTTCCATCTTCTCTTCTGAATAATTTTAGCAACAAAGACTTTGCACTCTCTATTAAAAAAATCTCTGCATTATTATTCACATATTTTGTTTATACCTGGTATAGATGGAAAGAAAAACCCCAACATTTCAGCTGAAGAATTATTGCATAATTTTAAGTAGAAGAGTTTTCATTGTCAAATCTCAATGGATTTGGGATTTTTAAGGCAGGAAATTCAGCCTTCCTCTGGGCAACTCACTACATCATTTTTTCTGAACAGCCACCCTGGACTTAATGTTAGTCCAGCAATGCAGGAGTCGATTCATGTCTTGTTTCTCTCTGTCTACGAAGAGGTTTTTTTTGCAGTAAGAATTATTTCCTTTTCCTGTAAACAATAATTCTCAATAATAGGATCTTTAGTAGTTCTGTGGTGCTGTAGAGTTTTTCAGTCATTTCCTAAGTATTGGCTAGCCTATCAGTTCAAGATCTGTAGTCTTCCTTTTAAGTCTAGCACAGTGCTCTTGTGCCGTCTGCTGTTGTGGTATCACGACACCTTTTATATCTATCACAACACCTTTCATATCACTTCCCTAAGAAAAAGTCAGTGGTGATGCCAAGTAAAAAAGATGAAGAAAAGTGTTTTTTTCTCAGACATCAGAGTCTGCACTATGTCTGTCACTCACACCTTTCCCCAGTGACATTGTGGGTTTTATCATTAATTGTGAGAGTTGATGATTTTACCTGCAGTGATGAATGACAGAGTGCCTAAATACTGGACATACAATTCATTATCAAAGCCAACATTCTGAAACACTTCCTCTTCAAAGATTCTATTACATTTTTATTTTTAGGGGCTTGATATCTTTCTTTATCCTTAGGAGGCTTTCCATTTCTGGTCATTCTCCAAGCTACAGCCTTGCTAATTGGTAAGTTATTTGCTTTTTTTCTTTCAACAGATATTCAAGTTATTGACCTATTTGTAATCTTGCCTTTTTTTAAACTCATTTACACATTTTCAGTTGCCTTTTATTTTTCTTCTTGCAGTGCTTTTATCATCTTTTTTTCCCCACATATGAGGATACTTATGTCCTTAATTCTCCAGTACTAAACCCTTTAGTATTCATGTCATTTGACATCTAAGAGCTTACTTCTTGTGACTGAAGTTCTGCAACTCCTGAAATGATGAGGGCCTCTATAAATGCACATACACAGATTGAAGTGACTTGATTTTCTGCATGAGATCTATCTTAAGCAGACCAGAGAATGCCTGGTTGTCTGGGATTCAGGTTGGTCTAAGACAGCCATCAGAGAGGAGTGATACCATTGATGGTGCTACCTAAATTTATGTTGATTAAAAGACAACCAGTTCTGATAAAACCACTGTATACTTGAGTATTACACATGGAACAGTGTTGAGGTTTCTCCCCCATTTCCCCGGCGGGGGGAGGGGGCTGTGGGATGGCAGCATGGCTTAACACAGGGCCTCCCCTGCGCCTGCATCTGCACCTGGTCACATGTACCCCGGTTCTATGCTCCTATTGGTGACTGTGTGTTCCCCGGCCTGGAGAGCTCTGGGTTCTGGGACAGTTCCTGAGTCTGTGTGCTGGCTTCCAGCCGTGCGGCTGGTAATAAAGATCTCCTGAAATATCTACAAAAATGAGCATTCCCTGATTCTTTCCACAGGCCAAGCTGTCCCCAGGAAAACTGTAGAAACCTGTCTACAACGGAACAGCATCAATAGATGGTGCTGCCCATCATATGCAGAGTGTTGTTTTTCACTCTCCTTCATCTATTGCAATAAGTTTTCTTACTAATGAGGTCCACTTCTGTATAACATGGAAGGTGAAATCTCAAATCTCGTAGCATTAAGAATCTTTTCGACAAGGCCTTGGTGTTTTGGAGGTATTTAAGCCATGTTACCATTGAAAAGAAGTACCACATGAAGCTAAAAGGTGGAAAATCCCACTATGAAACTGCATGAAGCAAAAGACTCTGAGTTTGCCTTCACTGGTGACTTAGTCCTCAGCTGTTGGATCTGAAATCTACTGTTGAAGTTTCAACCCCTCTGTTTCCTAGTGACCAAGGTGTAGTGTTTCAAAGACTTCTACCTCTCCCCAGTTTGAAGGCAGGCATATGAATGAGAACAGTTTGACATAAGATCTTATTCCCAAATGGTGCAACCTAGAAACTGCACTGAAGGGTGCCCAGGAAAGGCTGGTGGGACTACTTGCAGTTAGGGCCACCCTGACAGTGACAGGCACCCAGAAAGGATGAGCTGAGTGAGATGTTTGGGGATAAAGATGCTCTGCCACTTCAAGTTTTCTCAGAAAAAAAGCTTTTTCATTGAGTCCTGATTTTCCTCTCTCTGATTGACCAAATCAGTGGCCTTCTGTGATGGAGTGATTACATTAGTGGACAAGGGAAGGGTTACAGGGGTTATTTATCTGGTCTTCTGTAAAGCCTTTGACATAGTCCCCCAAAATTCTCCAAATTGGAGAGAAGGATTTGATGGGTGGATTGTTAGATGGATGAGGATTGGCTTGACAGTCACATGCAGAGTGTAGTGGTCAGTCGCTCAGAGTTCCAGTGTACATCAGTGATAAGTGGTGTCGCCCAGGGGCCTGTACTGGGACCAGTGTGATTTTGTATCTTCATTAATGTCACAGATAAAGGGATCAAGTGCACCCTTAGCAAATTTGCAGATGACACAGCTGAAGGATGGGATCTCATCCAGAGGACCTGGACAAGCTCTAGGGGAGAGCCCATGGGAATCATATGAGGTTTAACAAGACCAAGTGCAAGGTGCTATATTGGAGTCAGATCAACCAGGCTGGGAGATGGACAAATCAGAGCAGCCCTGCCCAGAAGGGCTTGGGCTGCTGGTGGGTGAGAGGCTGGACATGACCCAGCCATGGGCACTCACAGCCCAGAAAGCCAAATGTGTCCTGGGCTGCATCCAAAGCAGCGCGGCCAGCAGGGCAGGGAGGGGATTCTGCCCCTCTGCTCTGCCCTGGTGAGACCCCACCTGCAGTGCTGCATCCAGCTCTGGGGTCCCAGCACTGGAAGGACATGGACCTGTTGGAGCAAGTCCAGAGGAGGCCAACAAGAGGATCAGAGGGATGGAGCGTCTCTCCTATGAAGACAGGCTGAGAGAATTGGACTTTTTCAGCCTGGAAAAGAGAAGGCTTGAGGGTGACCTAATTGTGGCCTTCCAGTACCTGAAGGGGCCTACAAGAAAGATGCAGAGATACTTTTTACAAGAGCATGCAGTGACAGGACAAGGGGCATGGATTCAAACTGAAAGGGAGTAGGTTTAGATTAGATACTAGGAAGGAATTTTTTACCGTGAGAGTGGTGAGACACTGGAAAAGGTTGCCCAAGGAAGTTGTGGATATCCCATCCCTGGCTGTGTTCAAGGCCAGGCTGGATGGAGCTCTGGGCAACCTGGTCTAGTAAAAGGTATTCCTGCCTACAGCAGGGGGGTTGGAACTAGGTGAGATTTAAGGTCCCTTCCAACTCAGGCCATTCTGTGATTTTAGGATTCTAGGATTTGATGCTGGGTGGTGACACCAACACTGCCAGCACTTCAGCAGGGCTCAGAAAGCCCACAGTGGTTTGAATAAGGCTGCAGCAGGGATGTAGTGGCCAAGGACCCTCCACTCAGAGACCTAAGGCAGGGCTGCTTCATGTCGTGCAGTAGCCAGCAGCACTTCTGTCTGTTTTCTTTGGAACAAAGTGAAATTTCCATAAACACAACCCTACAGGATGGATACACTCACCTGAGTCTGACCAGTTTACCAAACACGTCCATCTGTTCATGAGTCAGTCACAAAAACAGGGCTTCCAAAACCAAAAGAGGGAGTCTGAGGCATCCTGTGGTTTTCACCCACTTCAGTCAGGGAGATTAACTGCAGAGCTGCTGAATAATCAAGACACTTGACTTTGCGTGAATGACTGTGAGATTCAGAGCCATAATTTAGAGTGAAAGATTTCAGGAATGCAGCTGGATTAATTAGGTTCCACCATTAACTGAGCCCTGGAGGAAGAACAGTTTTCTCTTGTTACTGCCAGGTATCACTCCCAGAAAACATGCCAATCAGTCCTTGCTCTCAAAGCTAAAACACAGCTCTGGTCCTCTGCTGAGCTTGTGCTTCCCAGAGCTCTTCAAGGATGACACTCCTTTTCTGGAACACCAAAGGCCTGGAAAAAATGAATCTATAATTTTGTATCCTGGCCTTCACGGGTCAGCAGGACACGTGACCAAAAAATCTGAAACAGGGAAGGTACCAGTAAGTGTACTGCTGAAACTTTTTCTGTGTGGAGGCGTAAGCAACCTAAACAAACCAAATTTTTGCTCATAATAGTTCATGGTTTTTCAGCAACATGTATTTAAAATTTTAATTTCCAGAAAACTGCACAGGACTTAGAATGTTTAATCAGTATGTTAAAAGACCTCTTCAGAAAGAATACAACATAAGAACTCTTTGCCAACTCTTTGAATGTATTTATTTATGTTTGGATTTGTGTAAGGAAGTCTCATGCTATAAATTTTTTATTAAAAACATGTCATTAGAAATAAATAGTACATTTATAGTCATAAATAAACCAGTAGTTTTTAAGCACACTAATGCTGGGCTTCCTCTTACGAAACTGGAAGCGTATTTCACCACCTTTTTTGTTTGTTTGTTTATATAACTTGATATAAAAGGATAAAGCTGCTGCATGAAGTTTATATTTCTTTTGGGTTTCATATATCCCCAGACTAGTGTTTTTGTCTATTTTCCTAATGATATTTATACAGGAAACATACCCTTTTATTCTTGCTATTGATTTTGGATATGGTAAATGAGCTTAAACTTGCAGAAAGAATGTAATGATAATAACAAAGATTAATACATTTGTAGCTTTTTCCTGCTTGCTCATGGGAATGACTGATTTGTATGAAAAAAGAATTATGCTTATAGAAAGGCTTGACACCACCAACTAAGTAAAGGAAAAAATACAATATTATAGAACCTTATTAGCTATGTGAAGATGTGCGTCCTGGTTTCTCAGATACTAGGGAAGCAGAATTCCTCAATGCTGTTCTCCTTTCTTGTTTCTGTTTCCTGAAGATCAAGCTGATGATACTCAAATGTCACACGGTTGATATGTTTGCCGCTGGAGACCATTCGCAGCACAGTGTTGTCACAGCCAATCTTCATTTGGGCTAATTAGGGAAAAGTGATATAAAGGAGATACAGAGATACATTTGTATGAGAGAGAGTGAGGGAAAAGAGATACATAATGATGGGAATTATAAAGCATCGATACGTGCAGTTTTGGAAATAATGCAAATTTGCGTGTAGTAATGACCTGCTGGTGGTGATACTGCTGATTAACCTTTGTGTTTGTTAGTTTTGCTTTACAACGCCTGGGTATTTAATCGAGTATCCTTCCCTCATGCAAATGCCACTCCACATATATGTGCTACTGTTAGATACCATGAGTGATGGGTAAGGATAATGGCACTCTATCCTGGAGATAACCAAAATTAGCAATATTGAAATGTTTCCTTTTAGAGGGATGAGTGGGTTTGTGTGTAAGGACATTCTTCACAGGAACAAAGACATGTGAGAGTCCCATCAAGACAAATTCAAATGGTAGTGCCCAGCACATGCACTCAGCCTGAGGGAAATCAAGTGTACCACTAACTACTTCTTTAGATGAGCCGTTTGAGTGACGGCTTGGCAAAGCCATTTTGTTTGGGGAACTTGGAGCACCTTCCTCACTTGGGGAGAAATTTGGTGTGCCACTGGGAGAGCAGAAGCTGCTGAGATGGATTTTCACTTCCTTCACACCACCAGGAAAACACATTTTAATCTCATTTAAGTGCTCAGTATTATCATTCAACAGCAGCACTTGCCAGTTAAATCTTCGAACAATGCCTGGACTATTAAGGTGTGGGTGTGATGAAAGGCAAGGCAGATGACAAGGCCCAGGCACGTTCCTGCTCTCGAGCTCTGTGGAAATGCCACTTCTCCAGTGCCCTGTTGATACTCCCGAGATATAACAGGTGTGCCACAGGAGTTAGTTTGTCATATCACTGCCACACTTTGCAGTCTGCTATTGAATATTAGGGACCCTGGAAATTCTTACTTTTATGGGGAAAAAGAAGTCACTGGACCGGCATGATAGTGAAACAGTTTCAGAGCCCCAGCAGGGTTCAAAGTAGAGAATGGGAGTTCTGAGGCTTTCGGGGTATGTATTACACCTGCAGCAGAAAAGGCCTTGGAAACACTGAGTAAATGAGAGAAAAGTTCCTAACTGGAAATGTAACAATCTGCCTTTGTTTGTTGTGAATTTCCACACCTTTTCATGTGCTGGCATTCTAATATTTATTTTAGTCATAGGACAAGAATTTTTAAAATATGTATAATTTAGCCTTGTCATAATGGTTACTGATGGGGCAAATGAAGGTGGTCATGGCTGTGCTGTAATGAGCCAAACCACAGGCTTGAATAGGTTTAGCTCTCATGTTCTGCTAGATGTGAAGTTCACCAGTCTAGCAGGAAGTCCAGGTGTGTGTGGGGGTCTCTGCATGTCTTATTATGGTTAATTATTTTACTATGTGGAGTTAATTGGAAGAAGGAGTTCTTACCAGACCCATGAAAGGAGTGACAGAGGTCAGCTAGAGGAAACATCTTGGATGGGTCTAAGCCAGCTCCTCCAAGAAGCTCTACAAAATCTCCCACTCCGGCACAGCCTGAGGATGGTTTCTTAAAAAGGCAGAGGCTAAAAGTTATTTACCATTTATCTACAAAATGTAACAGTTCTCCATACATGATTGTAGCCAACAGTAGGTTTTAGAAATCCCCTGTGCTCAAAGCTGTCTGAAATCAGTTTCTCATCTTCAGCAGTACTACCTTGATTTGACGTTAGTAAGTTAATTTTCTTAAGGGATTCTAAAGAAAGACCTAAGTAGATTCTGAAAATTACTGACAAGTAGATAAGGTGTTGATTCAACTGCTTTTAATGTAGAGAAGCAATCTGGTTCTGGATGCTTAGACACGTAATCAAATTAATGCAGGCATGGGCTGCAAGTATGCCTAATCAGCTGGCAGACAGGAACTTCAGTTCCACTATACCATACTTATTCCTAAAAAATGCTAAAATGCACCATTGTGGCAAAGTTCAGTTAAAGTAGAAATTAAGAAAAAGAGTAGTTTTATCTGAAAACAATGGCTTACTGTATATTAGACCCACAATTTTCCTGAAATTAACGCTGTTTGCCAAAAATATCTTGCATGGACACCTTGAGCACCTTCAGGCTGTCACCCCTATGCTGCTATTTAAGTGTCTGTTTTCTTTATTTTCCTTTTCTGTTGTCCCTTTTCTGCTCACCACTGAATAAGTCAACTAATTTACTTGCCCATCTCTCAGAGCCTGGCTTGCTCAGACACTGGCAATCTCCATGAAGAACTCAGGCTGCCAGACTCACTGGCAGGAGAAAACAAATTTCCTTGCTCTATTCTTCTGGGTATTTTGGAATTGGCACCTTCCTAGACCTCCCAGGCACAGGTATCACCAACAGCTCCTGTCGTCCTCTGTCGGTTTGTCACAAGCACCAAATACCCCAGATCAGAGCAGATGGAGCAGAGGATGCTCAGCTTGCAGAGCAGGCAATCAATTGTGAGCACGTTTGTATTTTCTCCGTGTTAATACCTTGCTGTGTAATGTCTCCTTTCTCTCTTCAGAACGTTTGCTGCTTTCATGAATTTGAATACAGACAGACAGCTCTCGGGGAGAATGCTCCTTTCTTTATAATGAAATCCTTACCCTTTGTTATGGCAAGCAATCATTACATGCACTAATGTTACTTTGCATAATTTGATTGCTGTTGCCACATTACAGAGACAATAGCAGCAGAGACAGCCCCAGCTCTCCTCTCTGGGGAGAAACCAGAGCCCTCAGCATGCACAAAAGCAGTCCGGAGCACACATACCTTAGCAGCCAGTGCTACAGGCTATCCCTGCTTCACCCCTTCTCTCTTCCGTGCCCAGGAAAATTGCACATGCTAATATTTTCTTAGGAAATAAAGAACTCACCTTTATAAAGAGGCCATTTAAGTGTCCCAGGATAAGATCAGATATTTTTATCACCACTGGGTAGATTATGGAGAAGCTGCAGTTTCTGTGCTGGTGAGGAATAACCATGGTAAACCTTCCTGAGGGAGTCTGAGAGATGACATTGCAAGCTGGGACAAAGGAAAAGGTACAAGAGTTACTTGTCCAGTCATCACTGCATGTAGCTAAGCTACATAATTCCAGTACCAAAAAAGCAGAGATAATTTAATTACTGTGACTTTCAACCAAATCCTGAAGAATATGTGTGTGGCATTTTCTGAGGTTCTTGTACAGCATTTGTTCCTTAAAAATTACTCCCCATTGTTTACTACATGGCATGGGGTCTGGCAGAACCTGAGGGTGAAGCAGTCAACAGCAGAGCTCACACTCCAAATCTATACCTCAGAGGCTCATGTTGTCAAGGGCTGATACAGTTTGTCAGTTTGAAGGAGGCTAAACGCAGGTGGAGGGAGGGATTTTGTTTAGTTTTAACAGCTTATTGCCTGATATTGCCAGCAACCCCCTAAATCCTATTCTGCTGCTCTTAACTGGAGTTCCTTACCCTACAAAATAGCTCACTGAAATGACAGCATGATTTTATCTTTAAGTTCAAACTTAAGAGTTCAGGTAAAGGAGTAACTTATCATCTATGTGAGCAGCCCAAGGGATCCTTGATATAGAGCTGGAGTCCTGCAGCTGCTTCAGCAGGATGGTGAAAGACACCAGCCACCTCCACCAGCTGAATACAATAATCACATCCATGGGCAAGAAGCCATATCAGAGTGGGGACCCAGCTTGCAGGCTCAAGTTTGAATAACTTGGAGTAAGGACAGGGCAGACATGCTATCACCTTTTGTCTTTATTTCTTTTTGTCACTTTGCATGGTTAGGCAGATAAATCGGACTGGCCTGAACAGCAATTGTTAAATGTCCTGTTCTCTCTGGATAAAACAATTCAAGTGAGGTGCTGGAACAGGTTGCATAGTCAAGTTGTGGGTGCCCCACTGCTGGAGGATTTCAACACCAGGCTGGATGGGGCCATGGACAACCTGGTCTAGTGTGTGGCATTCCTGGGCATTGTGGGGGGATTGATTGAAACAAGATCATCTTTATGATCTCTTTCAGCCCAAGCTGTTCTATGATTCTGTGATAATTTCTGCCTTGCCAGCTCAGAGGCTTAGGGAAAGAACTTGCAAATAGATCCTTGTGATCATATATCTCTCATTACTACCACATAACTATTCAATACACCAGTTTTACTGTTGAACTTCTTCAAATATTTTTTCCTCATTGTTCACCCAGATCTAGAAAATGCTGAGATTGAAGTTGCTAAATTAATACTATTTGTTCTAGCTAAATGTGTTGGAACATGCCAATATTAGCTTGGGAGGGATCTTATTTGAAAGAAAGAGCTTTATGGTCTTGCATACTGAAGCCTGTGTGATCTCTTAAGCTCCATCTTTTTTTTCTTTGGACACACACTGAGCCTGAGTCAAGCCTGCAGGCATGCAGGTTTTCATGGCTCCGCTGGCCTTACTGCAGCCATGTCAGCGCAGATAATCACAGCGAGAAAATTCAGTGCAAAGCAACACATTCTTTTTGCTTCCTGCCCCAAATTCAAGCCCCTTTGGTCATATGAAATGCAGACTTACGGAAGAGATTGCTGTTTTTCTTGACTGTGACAGTAAATCCATTGCCCGGTTGCTGAATCCTGAAGAAGATCATTGCCACATTCTGTGATGACCTGATGCTCCTCTGAATATTTCCACTTTCACAGAAGTCTACGTATCTTTGAGAAGTGGTGAGGGGATGGTCCAAAGAACTGGGAAATTTCTCCCCCTTGAGTATCCATCCATCAAACACCTACAGAGGTTCAATAATTTAAAACACGGCTTTTGCTTATTGCTCTGTTAGCAGAGAACAGAACATGAAGTATAACAGACACTCTTTCATTTTGACATCATGTAATCTGTTCAAAGCCACAAATGGAAAACAAAAATTCTTTGTATTTATTTATTTCCTAATGCTTAACTAATTATTTTCACTTCAGCTGATGCTTAGGAAAGGGATACATATAACTTTTAATGTTTTTATCTCCTTCTTTGGTTATAATTTTTTTGAGGGAAGTATCTCTTTTTGCTTCAGCATCATCACATCCTTTTTTTTTTTTGCAATTTCATTGTTACTATGAGAAGTTTTTGACCAGTTTGACTTGGGAGCCACAAGAATATAAGTAACCTTTTCAAATTCTGGACATTATGCCAAGTGATCTGCCCTGTAGTTTTCCATAATCCATGTTTTACAGCTTGTCATTAATGGTCCCAGTGGCCTTCCAGAGATACTGGAATACAAAAAACTTTGGGGAGGAATTATTGGCAGAGGTATTGCTCTCACTTGTGTCAGCTCTTTCACCTCATCCTAACCACTAGAAAGCAAAACAAATCCTGCATATTTTGCTGGACTTTAAGCATCAACTTCTAGAAATCTTTCCTTCATAACAAAAAAGCAACAATTTTCCCTCACCATCTTCAGAGAAATGTGTCAGAAGTAGAAATACCTATTAATTCTAGCATAGATATGCAGTTGCCTGCCTTGCTGTTTCAGTTCCCTCCTAGCTGCTCTCACATGGTAATTCCTTAAACACTCCAGTCAATACTCCCAAAATTCAAGGACCAGATTCAGCTGTCGCTTCAGTCCATAATTCTGATGTGAGTATGTGGGACTTCCTGATGAAAAAAACATCAGGATCAGTCTCTGGATTTGCCAGAACTGCAAGTTTCTGAAGCAATGAGATGCAGGTGCTCAAATTACACGAGGAGAAAGCTGCCTGTATATATACAGCAATATGACACAGAAGTTTGGGACATCATTACCAAAGAAAGGACAGCTCAATAAAACAAAAAGTTCTCTTGGCATTTTTCTAGCCTCCATGAGTGACCATAAGTCCAGGTACAAAAGCCTAGGACCCACAAGAGACTGAAATCAGCCTCCCTGTAGCTACGTGGGGAGAGATCTCAGCCAAGGTATGGAATGGAAGGACGGAATTCTCCAGTGCAAAGAGAGCAGGAGAAAAGGAAAGGTCTAAAGGGCACATTTCCTCCTCCCCGTTCCTGGACCTCAGCTGGCCACTAGGTGGGATGTGGTCTGTGCTGTGCCTGGCCAGTACAAGGGCAAGCTGCAAGGTGAGGGGAGTCAGGGACTCTCGAGCCTCCCCTTCTCTCCTTGACCAAGTTCAGATCTTGGTGAGTGTTCCTACCTGCCAGAGAAACGTGCTGGTAAAGTTTTTTGACACTGTAATATAAATGGCTTGGAGTCACAAGCCTCTTTCTGTTCAGAGCCAATGTCCTGAAAAGTTCTAGCAGGGAAATTTTAAAGAAAGGCTACAATGATCTGCTCACTAATAATCTGATGCTAAGTGACCTGTAAGCAGAGGTCCCAGAGCAGTAACAGCCACCCAGAGAGCTGTATCGTTATCTGCAGGGCTCATGTGATTCACAGTGCAATGAGAAAATCCTACTGACCAAATTTTCAGCCATTCCCTCAGGTATGGACACTCCACAGAGGTGCTTCTGGAAAAGTTCAGAAGAGCCACTGCTGTAGTTTGGAGAGGGATCTTCATCCTGCATCTGACTTTGCTTTAGAGGAGTAGTGATAGGGGGACACAGAGTGTCTCAGGGAGGAGAAAGAGCCATCCCAGAGATGGTTGCTCTGTGAAAGCCTGTTCTGCACACACAAACATACACATACAGAGATGTGCACACGCGCTTGCCTGCCCCTGGCACGCACAGCAAACACCTCACTAGTCAGAGGAGAGCAGAGACTTGCAGCTTCTTACCTTCAGGAAGTCACCCCCTTGACAGTCGATGTTCACATAGTCGTAGTCTATTGTGATCAGCTCCTCGGGCTCCCCGATGAAGAAGGTTGCGCAGTGCAGCTGTGGTTGGTCTGCGGTGAAGGTGAACTGCCCCTCTATACTCAGCATGTCAATACACCCTGGAGAAGCAGGGACAAAGGGCTGCTGCCTCTGCCTGCTCTGGAGGGAGACTCGGTGCCAGCTCCCACCCTGCAGGGAAGGAGGGCGATAGCCGAGACCCCCCCGCACCGGGATCCGGCTGGCAGTGAGGACAGGGAGAGCCTGTTGAAGCAATTAGGAACCTGCTGGGCATCAGTGGATAAATAGTAACTCGCAGGTGTGAGCACAAGCATGCGACGGGGGGATGCGGGGGATGGTGTGTCAAAGCATCTCTGAGCAGAAAACTCTGTGTGTGTATGTGCACAAGTGCACAAACACTCTATTCTTTCAGATTTCTCTCTACTCACAGCTGCTACACCTGCCCCACCCCTTGGTAATGTGACCCTGCCCAGGGACATGGGTGTAGAATCCCCATCCTGCTCCAATTATTTGGGACCATCAACTGTGAACCTCAACCCTCTGCCTCAAACCACAGGTTTCTGCAGTTTTAATGTTTTGTCCTTCTTCTCCCTAGTCTTGCAAAAAGCTCCTGCAGCTCTGTCATTCCCAATTAGTGCCTTTCCCCTCCCCGAGGTACCCCCAGGATTCTCCCACCCATCAGTAGTCCCTGCCAGAGCACCAAAGAAACTCACGGAGTGACCGCCGGTAGATCTGTCCTGCTGACAGCTCTCGCTTCAGATCTTCACTGAGTAGTAGGAAGGGGTCATCTTCAACAGCATCTCTCACCTGGTGAAAGATGGAGGGCAAAAGAATCTGGGGCAAAGTGAAATGCAATTTTCTCCCTGTACCTCTCAAGAAGAGGCACAGCATATTTTATCTCTCCTCCAGAAAAAGTGCAGCTGTGGAAGAGCTCAGGCAGAAAGCTGCCAACCTGCAATAGAGGGGAAATAAACCTAGTACCTAAGAGGTGACCACAGAAGCTAAGAGCATTGAGTCTCTTAAATCCTCAGCAAAATTGCTGAGGATAAATAAACGGAAAGGTAATACAGAATACATGGGACTGTTGCATTAATGTTACCCAGGTGTAAGTTCAATGCAGGAGAAGTAGGAATAGGAAAGGGAGAGAGAATAAAGCACAATGCTTGAAAGCTGAGAGACAAGTTAGAAGATAGCAGCTAAAAGCACAGTGAGGTGTTTAATCATCAGTCCTATTGCTCACCTCTAGATATCTGGTTTCTCCCTTGGAGGCAGCCAGGAAGATGAGAACGAGGTGGCATTGAAACTGGAAAGCAGACGGCATGCTGACACCTCCTCTGGCGGCAGTCCCTCTCTCTGTGGCCAAGTTTTTCCGGGTCTGTGCCGGTATGCAGGAGCCGCTGGGGTGTCTTGGAGCGACTCTTTTTATAGAGCTGTTGGGAGGGGAGGCACTTGGTCCCTGTACTGATAGGGTAACCCATGGTAACTGAATTCCTCTCGCAGTGACACAGTACGTGGGCATGACGAGGGTCCAAATTGCAGCCACAAATTTTCAAGACGGTTGAATTCCCCTCTCTGGAAGATGTCTTCCCTACTTATCTTGGTGGAAAAGCTGAAAACCTCGGGGAAGAGAGCACATCCCCGTGCAGATGGGGCACTCATCCACTATGTTTATTTCCAGTTACCCCGAAGTGAGCAAAGAGGAGCATCCCTCTCTCCTCCCGGGGCAGTCCCGGGGTATATCGGACCTGCAGGGCTTCCTGCCTCCCTTCTGCTGCTCTGTGACATGCAGCTCTCAGTAGTGGCTGTGCCGGGTGCTTCCTGCTGGCCCGGCCTGGGTGGGCACCCCTGCATCCCAGGCAGGCTTGCAGCCTGTGCCAGCATCCCTCTAGGGCTCTGCAGCAAGTACACAGGCAAAACCAGACAGTTCTCCCCACCAGACACAGCTATGGTACAGAAATTATGAAAACTTGGGGTTCCCAAGGGCATATTCATCACAGAACTCCTGATACTGCTTCAGCCTTGATCCTCAAGGGAAACCTGAGAAGATGTCTAAAAGTTGAAACTGTGTGTGAGTGAAAATCCATAACTCTGAAGAGTACTAAAAGTCAGGAACTCAGCAGAGGTATTAGATGCGGGTATATTCTTGTTTTCCTCTGACCAGCATGAACCATCAATACTCTGCAGAGAGTGACTACCCCTTCCGCACCTCAGGCTTCTTGCTAATGTATCTTTTTGCTCTATGCTTTCATGTGAAATGTCACTTTGGTTCAACAAAACTTAGAAATAATATTTCCAAGAGCAATAAATAATAATAATAAATAATAATAAACAATTATGAATAATAACTTTTAATAAATGATAATGATTAATAGTAATAATAGTAAAAGAGCAAGACTTGCAAGTTTAAAGTTTGTTGCTCCTGATTTCATTTCAAGGATTTATAAACATCAGAAACATTTGCTTGCTGTTTCACAGAATTTGTTGGTTGAAAAACAAACAAATAAATATTATTCTGTCTACACACCTGTGCCTCTGACCTTATTATGATGTAATTCTTATCTTACAATTTGCTTTATTGTAAACTATAATACTGTTCCGTATCTGCCTGGAACTTCTGTGATTTTTTGAGAAAAAATATTACAGAGGAAATGGAAAATATTATTTTTGAACTTTGGCATCAAATTGGATTCAAAGGTTGGTAAAACTGCTTTGTACAATAATTAATTTGAATAATTAATTACTGCATGAACTGAGACTGAATTGATTCTCCTCATGTGCTTACCTTGAACTGTTTAAATACTGTCATTTTAGGCAAGGATTATCAGAAGATTATACAAGGGAGTTTGGAATCTGAAATCCATTGAAGTTCCTTGGGAATTACAAGCTTTGCTGGTTAGTCCCAGTTTGCATTAGAGGATGGCTGGAGGGTTAATCAGGGAGGTGAGAGGTGCCTTGGAGACCATCAGGATCAGATGGGGCTGCAGGGAGCCCAGCCTTACTCACTATTCTTTTGCTCACCATCTAAAGATATTGATAGGGTTAAAATTATAGCTTGACCCCTCCACTCCCCTGCTTAGAGGCATTTTTTGAATCCAATCCCAAATTCTGGCTGCAATGTCCCAGTTTGCCCTGCCAGTCCCCGAGCTAGACCTCAGACACTGAGTGTTGCAGAATATTCAGTGCAGGGACCTCAGTGTTCAGCTGCAGTGAGAGCTGCAAATTGAGCTCCTTGGGGCAGGAGTCTGAGCTCAAGGCAAGAGGATATGAGGGTCCACCTTTTAAATTCCAGAAGGCCCAGGGACGTGTGGCATGAGCCAGGTGACCAGACACTTGGAGACACATCAAGAGTCAGGGAATTAGCAGGAAGATCACAAACATTCACAAACATAGACTGTGAGGGTATAAAAGCCCAGGTGTTCCTTTTTTCAGGGTCCCTCTCTGGAGGCACAAGCTCAAGGTGTTCATTCTGTTGCTGCACCATCATAAAATTACTTAAAGGAGACAGAAATCTGAGGCTCTCTGTGGGAAACCTGAGGTTGAGCTGGTGAGGAAAGCTGGTCTGCCTGTGTGAGGGTGGGATGTGCTGTGAAGGGGCTTTGGTGCCAGCAGTTAAAGTCTCTGGTGGTGGGAGTGTGACTGCCAGAGTGCCTCCTGGATGGTCAGACTGGGACATTATCTTACTCTGAGTCCTTGAAGATCTTCAGTGAAGGAGAGAGAGTGTTTGATTGTGCGTGAATTTGTTACTGAAGATTTCAGATTTCAGAGTTCAGCTCCAAAAATGAGTGAAGGAAACATGGCACTACAGCCAAATTATTATGACTCTTTTAAACCAGATATGAGGTGATCTACTCAGAATGAAACACACCAACAGTGATGTCAGCATAATTTAAACCCTTGGCTGTGAATAGCTGAGATCTGGGCTTAGCACGATGTTGTGCTAAGTGGAGGTGCCCAGAAAAGCAGGAAGCCTCACAGTCTGGAGGACATCCTGGCAGATGAAATGAGGGCACTGTCCTTCTCCAATAAACAATGTGGTGGAAAGGAGGATAGGAGCCACCTCCACATCTCTTGTAATTTATTGCTCAAACAGTAATCTATTCCTCAAACAGGCCTGTGGTGATTTCAAAATTCCCATACAACACCTGTAGGAGTTTGAGTGTACAAATATTATGTGTAACATTGGTGCAAAAGCTGAACTCGGACACTTTGCTGTTGATGTGGAACTTAATTTTAACAGAGGTGCTAAGTTGGGGTTTTTTTTCCACTTTTCAGCTCTGGGCTCAGCAGGAGCTGATGAAGCATAATGACATCCTGACCAGCCTCACCACAAAGCCTCCCAGTGCCTGAGGTAACTCTCTGTGTCTTCAAACACAGGGCCATCCTCAGCACCCAGTGTCACATGCTTTCCTTTATGCAGCTCTAATGCTTGGGGAGGGCAAGTATTTGGGAGGGGATAGGGAATCACATGCAAAGAGGTGCAGCTGCTGCTGCTGGCTGGGGCTCTGCTGCCTTGGGTGGAGCTGAAGAAGATAGATTCCCAAAAGGGAACAGTTGAAGAGGAAAGAGGGGGTTCATCTCCCAGACCTGCATCCCAGCTCTCAGAGGGTGAGAGAGCATGTAAGGTCATCTTCTCACTCAAATCTGCTGTCTCCTCAGAGTGTATCACAAGTCCCCTTCCCCTCTACCCTCCCTTTGCCTGCTGCATCACTGCTTTTGTTAAAAGTCACTTGCAGAAACTGAGATTTTCAGGTGATGAGAATGTGACTAACAAAGCAAAGAAAAATCACTTTGAACTGGGTTCAAAACACCCCTGCAGCATTTCAGAGGGGAAAAGCACCTTCAATGTGATACAAACCCTTGGCCAATGAGGAAAGTGTCATTTTTCTTTCATGGAGTTGAGTCATGATAACACCCTGAAGGACAAATTTTTTTGTTAATATCAAATTGTTTAACACAGTAAAATGCATTCCCCAGTGACACCCTGCCACAGGCTAAATGATCCAGTTGATTGGCACCTCGATCTGTTAACAACTGTAACTTACCCTGGGAGCAGCCCCTTTCCTTGGCAGAAAAAATGGGAAGCCATGATGCTGGTGAGAGTCTGGGCTGAGTGCAGGGCATCACTCACTCTGCTCTGCTGCAGCTCAGGGTGACATTGTATAGACACCCCAGCCTCTGCAGAGCCTTGGGCCGGTAAAGTGGTGCTCGTGGGTGGGCTTTTCAGGATCGTGCTTTGGAGTACCTGCCTGCCCCACTAGTGTTCAAAGCTTGTAGGTGTCTTGTCAGCTATTACAGCAAAGAAGAGATCCCAACTATAGTAAGAAGTAGAGAAAATAAAGCTGAATAAAGACAGTAGTGAAATAAACTCCATTTACCCTCCCCCATAGTGATTAAATCACGCTTTGTTCTATAATACAGGTAAATGCAGTTTCTTCTCCTAAAAAGTAAAAGTAGTTGTTACAGGCAGAATACGCATTAAGTACTCAGTAGAGAGATTTCTTAGCAAGACGTGCTTGAGCTACAGACACTCCTTAGGGATCCCTCCCTGAGGCAAAGAGGGGCCAGGTGTTATGAACCCTTTCTGCTCTCCAAAAGGATCCCTTGGGTCCCCAGCTCATTAATACAGCTCTTTGTACTCCTCAGCTGGTGCCTGACTTCTGGAACAAGCAGCTGGAGTAGTCCAAACCTCTCTCTAGCACTGGGACCTTAAACATGAGTTAATATTTCCTGTATAGACACAATCCCAAGCAAGCTCTTGTGCTCATCACAGGGCTCAGCCTGGCTGCTGCATATCCCATGGAGGCTTCTGTACTTGTCTGTGACCAGTGGTTTCTTGAACTGAGAGGAGCAGCAGCAAGACTGCAATGCAACTGCTCTGGTGAAGAGGAGCAGTCCTGCCTCAGGCACTCTGTCCTCAGCTGTTCATGCTGATTTCTCACTACTGCTCAGAGCTGGCTGAAGAGATGCCATATGGGGTCATGCACAGTGTGAGACATCTGACTGGACTTTAAACTTCACATAGTGTCAGCTGCTAAACATTGTGCTGAGCTACATTTATTTCCCTTATGCTCTTTCCCACTGTAACTGAGAATTCATTCAGGGATCAGCTTTTCATTTCCTTCATGGTGTCCAGGAGTTGTAGTACTAGTCATTCCTGTCTTTTTATCAACTGCAGGTCTCACATCAATGTCAGTGTCTTTGAAGAGTAGAGATTGCTACACATCATTTGTAGTTTATTATACGTGTTCAACTGTTTGTGAATCCTTCAGTATCTTGTTTCTGAACAATGTAACTGGTTAGCCCAGATTAAGGTGAGAAAGAAATCTAGTGGCTCTAAAGTGTCATGTATGCTACACTGAAGGCTAAATTTTTTGTCCCATCTTTGCTAAATCGTAATCAGTCGCCGCTTTGAAATAACACCACAGAAAAGAAAGCAAGGGGAAGATTGTACAGCAAATCACAGTCCTGAAGGCCATTAGGAAATCATGTCCTTGATACAGACTTCACTTCAAACTCTGTCTGAGACAAAGGCAAACATGTTAGGAGCTCCTGCTCCTGGCCCAGTTCCCTCATGCCTTATGTTACCACAGAAAACATTGGGATAACTTCATCCATACTTAGTACTCACAAATCATTACTGAATACTTCACTAAAGTTGTGAGGAACTTAGCAGCCACATCCCATAGTATCCATCAGTCTTCTCTACACTAAGAACTTACACTATGCTTCATCTTATCATTCTTGATAAGGGTAAATTATCGAGATACCGGGCACATCCACTCACTACCACATCCCATTGCAATGGTCACTGCCCTGCCTGACCCCCAACCGGGAAGCAACCCAGAGCACAGACCTAGAAAAATAAATGTGGAGTTTAGAGCTCCAAAGCCCTTGTTGTCTAGAGGGCCCAAAGCGTGACTGCATTCAGGATCCTAATGGGGTCATAACTAACAGGATGCTGTGGTCATAACTACATTTAGGAACTGTTTGTGAGACCGTATGAGAAATGAGTTTGATGCCATGGCAGTTAGCAATCAACAACTGCCTATCCTACAAAATGTATCAGCCAACTACTGAAAACATCATTTAAGCACCCGGAGTATGGACTTACAATAGGAAAGATAGAATTCAGCATGACTAAAGTAAGTAAATTGGCCCTGTCTGTGGTTTGATATGTCCTTTTTTGCAAGAACCCAATCAGAGCTGCAATGACAGCTGAAGGAGAGCATTTCCAGCAGCAGAAACACAAAGTCTGAGATCACATTTTATGCTTCAATCCTTCACACTTGTGTTTGTTTCAGGGTCAGGCAGGTGTCCCAACAGTCCATGATTCAGCCTGAGCCCAGGACTCCTCCGTATGTAATCAGTGGGCACCTCCATCACTGATTTCTGCTGCTACCTGTCTGTCTCAGCTTTGCGATGGGTATGACAAGCCTCTTCCAAGCCTCACCATACATCTCTCTGTAACATCACTTCTATTACTTCTCTCTGTGTGTCTAAATTGGCTTTAAATAGAGCTGAACTTTCCTTAAGGTGAAGTAAGTGTAGCTTGTTAACTCCGGGCAGTTTGACACAAAAGATGGTGTGATTTGTCATGTTAAGTGGCTTAGAGGGGTGACAAACACATGTGATTTATGAACTGAAAGCCTATCAGCATCATGCAGGCTTGATGGTAAGTATTGCATTAACTCTATTTATGGCATTGTCTAAAAGCAAAGATTGTGAAACTCGCAGTTTAGCAGGTTACAAATAACCAAGCTAACATTATATTCAGACACCGAGATTACCCTGAGGGCGGTTATCACTACCAGCTCTGCCTGTGACTCAACCAGCATCTACACAGTCAGGGCCAAGAAGTGGGAGAAAAGTTTTTTCCCAGGAAGGAGAAAAGAGATATGAGAATGGGGAACTGGCAAAGGCACATGCCATTGCTCTGGTGTTAGGAGAGATGCCAGAGGTTTGTTGAGCTGTTTAATTTTAGCATGGACCTTTCTCCTCTATGGATCCTTTACACAGAATCTCAGCCCTCAAGGATTGCTGCAGGAAGGCCTCAACACCAGAGCTGCACCCAGGTGTCAGCATGGCTCCCAGGCAGGTTCTTCCATCCGATCATATTTGCCTTTGCCAGCTGCAGCAGCTACTCTGGTCAGTACCAGTGCCCTTGAAGAAGAACAGCCTCCTTTCCAAAACATGGCACAGTTACTGCATCTAGACTTTGCTTGGAAGTGTAACCTGCATGGCCCAGGTCACATTGTGTTCTAGATCTCCTTTCCCACAGCTGCAACTTTCTCCCAGTGGCCCTCCCCAAAGCAGCAGCCCCTGTTCCTCCTCTCCCAAATTTCCTGTTCAGCTTGGGGTTACTAGAACATTCGTCACTTTGTTTTCCATGCTAAGCCAGTTTACTACACAGAATATAATTTCAGATATGCTGGGAAATCTCTGTATTTACATGTATCATGTTCCAAAATTTGTTTAATCTGTGAAGTACAAACTTTATCTTTGACAAAGCACCACTTTCATAAGTGATATTTTAAGTTGTTGGTTGT
>WEIT01036339.1:305-11219 GCA_013389985.1 Dryoscopus gambensis | reverse complement strand
TTACCCAACCTTTTCAAGGCTGTGATCAGAGAGGAGCTGGATCTCAGCTGCTGCTGAGCTGGTATGATAGACTCTGGGCTGTCCCTGAGAGTTTTTCTCCTGGCCACACTCTGCTTTGTGCTGTAGCATGCAGCCTGAAAAAGGGTCTGCCTTGGGTGGCTGAGGGATGTGGGGTGGACTTGCATTGCTACAACTGGTGGACAGAAATTAATGATGTTGCTGGCCTGTTCTGCTGGGGTCTCCTGGCGTCACTTCTCTTTCCCTTCCCAAAACCCCAGGCAACTTCATCTCTTACCTTTACAGGGTGAAAACAATGTTGTAGAAGATTATTATCCCATTGCACTTCCACACCTTCTCTAAAGAGTGGGAAAGGTGGTGCCTTCCTACTGGACCTAGCTGGTAAGTCACAGCTTGGAGGCACAGCCTCAGTACAAACTCCTTGTCTTCATGGTGGTGTCACACACTCGGGATTGGTACTAGGATAATGAAACTGAAGAAGTTATAAATTTACTAACAGGTAATGCATCAAGCTTTGTGTAACCAGTTGCACTGGCACTTCAAGTCTCTTTTGAACTGAAATAAAAGCAAATGGCAGAGGCTGAGGCTTTCAAGATAGTGGAATTATCTTCTGCAAATCTGCACTTTAGATGTCAAGCAAAGCAATTTCACAATATATAAAGAAAATCTTGTCTGGCATTGTTGTATTTTTATCGGTCTTTGATGTAACTTAAAAATATTAGGCCATACTGTGGTGTTCAATTTTCTATAGGTTTTGCAGACAGCCTGATAAAACAAATGGAAAAATGTCTGTAATTAGACATCATTCCTAAAGCTGACGGGCTCTGGAGAAAGCCACATAGCAAGCTTGATGTGCATGTAAAAGTTCATAGTGCTTCCTAGACTCATGAACTACAGAAAGACTTGAAGCCAGCAGGAAGATACCAGTAAACAATGAGGAAAAAAATCCTGCCTTCAGGTTTGAAGGAGACATTTTTCCCTTCTGAGAGAAGGAAAACCCAAAATGTTCACATCTGCAGGACATAATGTTCATAGTGAGATTGGCCTTGCATGCATGATCATGCACAGCCAGTGTAAGTGGCTTCAATGCCATTCTCCTTCCTGAGGAGTGCTTAGAGAAAAGAAGATTGCTCACAGCTTTTTCTGGTTCAGAAGCAATTCAAAACTTTCAGGCGATCTTCTTGTCTCTTTCTTAGAAGTGATGCCTACTAATGGAACAGTAGTTGGCTCCTGCAGGAGAGGAGTGAGAGAGGGCCACTGGTGTAGTGGGTCAGCCCATAGTTAGCCCAAGAATAGGATGGCAAGGGCCCCACATTGTGTGAAGGCTTTGAGAGTTTGAGCTTTTGAATGTGTTTTGTGCATTTGCTTACTTTCTGCTTGGTTTCCAGTCTTTGTACAAAAAGGATTCTTCTTTAAAACTGACAGAGTTTAACATTTGTCTTTGCAGTTAAAACACCAACAAGAAACAGCCAACAAGATAAGCCAAAACCAGTGATTTACAAGGTTTTATAAAACTTAATTGGAAAAAAGATCATTTGAGTCATTCTCCTCTGATTCACCCACAGCTTATGTGCAAGTAAGCCCCTTCCACAGAGGAATCAGGATGCACACAATCCCTAGTAAATTCAGCAGATGAGATGGCTCCACTGGCCCTCCATCACAGCCATGACTCTTGCTGCCTGACTCCAGGGCACATTGCTGCTGCCAGTTGTGACTTAGCATAATTCTGCTATGCAGCTGGGCTGCTACACGTCCAAGGGTTCATCAGGGATGGGCAGAGGGTTTATGAACTTTCTGGAGCTTCTTTCCAAAATGCTTCTTGCTCAAATATTGTAAAGAAGAAATTGATTTTTACTGGCATAATCATTCCTTTTATCTTGCAGTTGAAGCTTTAGACTGCTTTTCTTTCACTTGCCCTTGGAGGACAAGGAAAGTCTTGGAGGCTAGCAACAGTCTGGGATCCATGAGAAACCATAAAAACAGTCTTATGTTTTCTGGCTGATACTTTTGCCATCCTGGTCCAACACTTACAATGATATTGAAGTGCATATTAAAGGAGACAAAAAGTTGTCCAGTTGTTGCCAGTTTTAGTTTCATACCCTCTGCTGTGTTGGTCTAGAAGACACTTTGTGAATCCTGTGTACTTTGTCACTGTTAAAGCATGCTGTGGCTCTGTCACCACTGCAAAGTTTGCTTTTTTTCTGGGATAACGCCATTTGGTGGTGGCTCCTTTCTTAGAATGATGTCTGCCCCTTGTTATATTTATTACACCCTGTAGAATCCCCTGCTTATAATTGATTACATATTCTTAATCATACATAATTTCATACAATTGTACACTTTACTAAATGATGTTTGGAGTTCTGGGAAGGAGAGACAAGTGAACTACATTCCTCAAATATTGCCTAGCAGGGCACATCTTCATCGGGGAGTGGCTCTTTAATAACCTCTTACACAAACAGAAAATCTTCATTTAATTCAGATGCCCTTTATTATAGTTTGAGTTACCAACAAAACAATAAGGAAATAAGAGAGCTCTCCATGCAAGAAAAAAAGCCACAATATCCTGCCACTGAGGATTTTCAGGGCTTCAGAAGTATGATTAAATCAAACAGGAGTGTGTAAATACTCTTAATTCAACCCAAGAGCAAGCTAACACTGGAAGGGGCTGTCCTACACTCTCTTTGCCTGGCCATGGGGTCCAGGGAACCCCTGCTTCCATGGGGTGGATCAGTGTAAGATGAAATCATCATTTTTCCATAAGATGACTCACATTACAAAGTTGTACCCTAGAATTCATAATTAAATCCTCCACAAGTGGTCCTCTAAAAGACCTCCTTTCAACCATAACAGAGTAGTGAAAGCAGAAGGCATTTACACATTTCCCCAAAGACCCAGTCCTTCCATCAGTCTGCCGAGCAATTTGCTGACTAAATCTTCTATGTATTTGAATAATTTATCATATGAATAAATCCATTTATGCCGAGTGAAGAGGTTGACTACTGGGACACAGTAATGCCAACACAACAAAATTGAAGCTGGGGACATAGATGAAATGAACCTGTAACAATGGCAAGCGGTATTGTATGCTCAGGCAGCAAGAGACAGCTGTGACCACATCTGAAATATGAGTGTGGGTAGCAGCATCTAAAAAAGATTTTAGAATAAGCGGAGCTGAGCTAAAAAGAATCTGCTGGTTTTGAGCTGGAACATAAGATTATTATAAAATGACTGAAAAATAAAATGCAAGTTTTATGTCTCATTCTAAATTTTTTCCATCCAGAAAGTATATAAGTAACATTCCTGTGACTTTTACTTTCCACTGACATTTAGGAAACAGAAGTCTCAACTCCTGCCAAATAATCTGTCACCCCAAGCCCTTGACCTGGGCAACTGATGAAAGCATGTTACAGATGCATGGAGCGCAAAGACTGGAAATATTAAAAGCCAGATCTGAAGTAGTGTAAGCTGGCTGTGGTCCAGCTTACACCAGCTGCTGATCAGCTCCATAAATGTCTTACAGCAGTAACAGTTGGAGGAATTATGGTTTGCATTCACTAAACACCAGTCAGGGCTACCTAACTAGGCATGCTTTGCTTGCATTTGCGGCCAGGAGATTGATTACACTGAGGATTTTTTAAATCTCTCTTTCTTTAGCTGTTCTTCAAAGAAATCTTTACATGCCACAGTCAAAGCAGCAACCAGAATAACAAATTAATTAAAATCCACTTCATTGTCCTTATTGGAGTCCAGGTCATTCATAATTTTATCGACCAGGAGGGGGTCCTTTTGGCCCTAGAGAGAAAGAAAAGTGACTTAGCTGTACAGATCTTGAATGTGCAATTCTGACACACCTGGCATCATTGCTATGTTATGAGACTGGTGTTATTAAATAAAAGGCTGCATCAAATATGCACCTGAACAGTAATTACATCTCCAGTCACTACAACATCAGAAACTAAAGGCAGGGTCACCCTTTGAAGGAATACAAGTACTAAACAGGCACTGAAATGAATCAAACAGATTTTAGGAGATGCTGAGGACGGATCCCTTTTGATAAGATGGATCTGTAAAGTGCATTTCTCTGCATCATCCCTTAACAAATAATACTTAGTTTTCCAACAGCCTACTCATAATGGTCATATTATATATCATTATCATTATACATTCAGAAGATCTCTGGTTGGCAAACAACACATCCCATTCAGTGGGTGCAAGAATATTGAATCTCATAATAATAAATCAATAGCCAAGATTAAAAGAAAATCAAATTCATGGAAATGGATACAATGTAAAAAAAATCCTTCTGGTGGGTATAGAGTCCACAATAATTTTTACAATTAAGAGGATACATAAAAACATTATTATTAATGCTTATGATTCCATAAAAGCATCCATACTGTGTAACGTAGAACAAACATGCAAAGAGATACTCAGATCAGCAGCTTATCACTGAAAGGATTCTCTTAGCACCTCTCTGCAGGGTACACAAGCAGCAGTACTGTGTGGCCAGTGTGCACAAGCTACTTTCCTGTCTCATGAGAACTGCTTGCTGCATTTAATTCTTCAGTGGACTTATCTATGCCCTATTATGAAAAGCACACCAAAAAACTAATTGAATTTTCTTTGGTATTGATTTTGCTACTGCTTCTAGGCTGGCCTAGCCCTCCTGCTCAAAAGCACTGTGGAGTGTGCAGAGCATCAGTACCCATCTCTGCTGCCAGTGGCACATGGGAGGGCACTGGGGCTCAACCACCCTCTGAAAACACCTTTCTCAATTTGACATCATATTATTCTGTACAGCTCTACAAAGATCTGTCAGCTGAGAGACTGTGACAGGATGGGCCTTGCACAAGGAGATGCTATTCCTATCCAAACACTTGGATAGCTCCTTAACCCACCCATGAAACAGTCACTCAGGAGGTTCAGAAGCTGCATCTTACTGAAAGGAAGTCAGTGAGCTCACTGGTGAGAAGCTCCTTGAGTTCTCCTTTACTGAGCTTGTATCTGTCTCCTTCTTTGCCAGAGTAGTGATGGAAAATCCTGATCAAGGTACCCATGGCATCCTCCAGTGGTGCGGTCATAGTAGTGAGTGGGAGAGCTGTAGGGTAAAGATACAGTCACTGACATTGCACAGGAGTTAAGCCAAAGGCCAGTCTCTGGGAAGGAAAGGAGGGCCAGATGAAGACAGAAATTGTTATGAGTACTGAAAAGTTGGGCTTTCAGTTGATCCATCCTGTTGGCTATGTATGAGCAAGGATGGACTATATTAAAAAACCCCATTGTCCTCAACTCACAAGCAATTGCTTCAAAAAGGTAAATGGAAAGGAAGGATTGTTATTAAAGAAAATGATCTACTGTGTATCCATTTTATAAAGCTACTGTAAAAGGAAATCTTTTGTACTCATAGCTAAAAATACAGGAAAAATGAAGCCATACCTTCTTACCTGCTTATTTAAAAATTTTCTCAAGAAAGTGAGTTCAGTGAATTCCATCTGCAAAAGTGAATGTGCATTTATACAGAAAGCTCCACACCAGTTTAAAGGTTATCAGAGGAAGATCACCAATAATAAGAACAAATACAATCTCTCAATTTATTTGGTCTTGTTTGCTTGGGCTGAGCCTTTTTCCTATAAATTGCCTGCAGTAAACAGATGTGAGCTGGGCACGTCCAAGGTTTGCTTCACTGAGCGTTGAGTAAGAAGGTACACAGGAAAGCAACACCATGAAAACAGATGGAAATACAATTACTTGCAAAGTAGTGGACTCAAAAAGTAACTGAAAGGAGAAATCAGATATAAGTGAAACATTATGTTTAATAAGCCATGGAGAAAGATTAAAAAGCCAGAATGCACTTCAGGGTAGGACTGGATCATCATGCAAAGGTTAAGACTCACCTGTTTTACAGGCTAGTGGAGGTGTACGCAAGAAAATGCCCAGATCACAGAAGGTGATGGTCACCTTCCTTTCAAAACCCATGCACAGGCTCTTGTTTATCAGATTGAGAGGGTGGATTACACAAATAGAGACAGACGTACAATTGTCACAGGGATGACAGGTCTTCTGTTTCCCTCTGCATTTGCCTACTCTGTTCAATAAAAGCCTCTTGCTGTAACTGGGTCACTAAAATATTCACCAGGCAGAGTAAAGGGCTGCATTTGGAATACATGGAATACTTTTTATCATGTGACCTTTTACCAGTATGCCCATTCAGGGTCTTGAAGGTCAAAATTAGAAAATGCTAACAATCACCAAGATGATATGAAACAACTTTCCACCATTTTCAAAAGAACACTTTCTAATCTGTCTTTCAGCATTTCTAGAGTCTAGGTGCCTCAGCGCTGGCAGCCAGAGTTCAAACGTACCTGGGTGCCCGGTGGTAGGCTTATAGGTGAGTTTGCCACATATCCTTTGAGAGGTCTACTTTAATTGTCAGATATCTTCATACACCTAAAACACTGTCTCTTGCCAAATGAAATTCTTGCTGTAGTACATGTGTCCTCAGGAGGAAGTCAGGGAACCAGTTTCAGTGGAAGGTGTGCCTGGAATTACAGTGTACACTGAACATCAGTCTTGGCTTTATTTTTATAGTCCTGCACAACAACTGTAGTCCAGCATCTCTCTCTGAATAAATGACCTTGCCCCAGAAAGGCAGTTAAGTGACCTCTGCCCTAGCCCCAGGAACTCGCTGATGCTGGAAGTGATTGCTGAGGGATGCAGGAAGCAGCAACTTCACTGTGGTAGGGCCTACTTACCACCCAAAATGACAAATAACCACAGTTTTCATGACAGACACACGAAATGGAAAACTGCTTGGGAGTTTGCTTGAGGGTTTCCTTTCCCTCCCTAAAGCCTTGTACCTGCTGCACACACATGTCCAGTGAGCACAACTGTGCAGATGAACAGGGCATGGAGCTGAAGCTCCTTGTTTCACTCCAGCCAGGGGGAAAGAGAATGAGATGGGCATTGTTTTAGCTCTGAAATCGTCCAAGCACTCCTAATTTTGAGTACCACCTTATATCTCAGCCCACACCCCTGTCTGCCTCCTGTGCCTTCAGACACGTTTCTTCTGCTTGTGCTGTTGTGACAAGTCTCCACAACCTGAGGGGTCTCGTGTGGGCCTCTGGGACAAAAGGGAGAGAAGGAGGGAGTGGAACACATAAAATACTTGATCCCAGTGATAAGGAAAGTGACCATGTACAAAGTGTCATTTCCAAAAGAGGCAGGCTGCTCCGGCTAGAGGTCCCTGTGGGCATGCACAGTGCTGTGTGCAGGGCACCACCTCCAGTCGCCACCCCTGTGGCCAGGAGTGCTCACCAGGGAAGGGGCAAGCCAGTGCTCAGGGACTTTTTATAAAAAGTTAAGCTGGAAACCAGAGGAACAAGAGGAATATAATCTCCCCTGGAGTCAGAGGAGAGTTGGGGAGGAGAGCTGCCCTCCGTACCTCTTCTGTGTTTGGGGAAAGCTCATGAGTGCCTGATTTTGTACAGGAGTTGTCCCTGTGCTCCTGTAAGCACTGGGATCTAGCTGGATCATATATATCATATGGGAGAAGAAGATGAGTGATATCAGGCACAGCACATCTCTCCCACTCAGTTCTGGGAATCCTCTGTGTCTACAGATGATGAGAGAAAGCACGGAGCCCTTTATGTAGCTACAGGCAGAGGGCTCTGTCTTGCCTGTGATTCACTAATAATTGTAACTATTGCTCAGAAGTATTATCCGGATAAACATCAAAATACTTGGTTGTTTTTCATTGTTGAGTTTATGTGGGTTTTTGCCATTTATTCAACAGCAGCTTCACCCACAATCAGAAAAAAACCCACAGCTGAGTCAATACATAAGCATGAAATCCTTCTGTTTGTCTATATATTATAACACTGATCCTCTGGCTAATGAATATTGCAAATTAATTATCTAAGCAGAGTCTGCAGGAGGTACAGCTTCCAGGAAGCAGGTGTAAACTTTCAGACCTGCCATCTTCCGGACAGAAGAAAGCAGGATTTCCTCTATTATCTCCAAAACATCAGCTCAATAATTTATACAGTGATATAGTATGTTCAGACTCTTTCTATAGCTACTTCCACTCCAGCTAATTGTGCAAGAAACCTTTTCCACACTAGTGGGTGACGTACACAGGGAAAAGCTGCACTGAGCTTGTTTGTCAAGGGGTCCACGCAATTTGCCGTGTCCAGTCCTTTCCTCCCTGGCTAGCAAAATCCTGCCAGTGGGTCCAGTGACAGCAGATGTCTCACAACTTCTATGAAGGCAAGTCCCAGCAGTGTCTACTCAAAATTCATGATTATCAATCAACAGTTACCTACTTCCTCATCCAACACTCCAGCACAATCTGATTTAGTATGATATTTAGTTGGCACTGAAGGTAACTGAAGTCAGCACAGACTGCAAAGCAGTTCAGTATCAGGCCAAGACCCGACTCTGTATCAGCAACCACCATTTTCCCATCAATCCTTACCCTGCACTCTGGTTTCCAGCAGGTTAAGCACAGGAGCAGCACTAGATGTGGCTGAGAGAGGAGGTAGGACTGCAGCATGCCTGTAGACATGGTGAAGGATGGTGCCTTCCTCATTCAAGACAAACTTTGTCCATCACAGACTGCCAAATCACAGCAGTGCTGGTGGGAAAGAACCTCTGGAGATGCCTAGTCCCACTGCCTGCTCAAAGCTGGATAATCTCCAGTGTCAGACTAGACACACAGAGTTTTGTTTAGGTAAATACTAATAATGTCCGAGGATGGAGATTTTACAAGTTCTTGGGTAACCTGCTCAGGTGTTGCAATACCTCCCTGCGTATTCCCTGCAATACTTCCCTGGGGAAGGTGTTTGCCCTAATATCTGATCTGAGCATCTCAAGCTACAGTTGTGAGCACAGGCCCTTTTTGCACCCCCTACCACTACCACAAATATTTTGACTTTATAAATTCCCTTCAAATAGTCTTGACTCCTCACTCAAACTCAAAAATAAACTTGAAAGCAGTCTTGCCCCTCACTTACCCCATCTATTTCCATGTTTTACTGTCCCCTTCATGTTATGTCCTTGACCCTTATACACTGTCCCAGCTGTGCCTTTCCAATGAGTATTTCAACATTAAAGCATGCACTGTGGAAGCAATGGCTGTCAGAAGGGGAAGGGCAGAGTTTTCACCTGGCCCAGCACAAAATCTCTGTAAGGCTGAATTCTGCCACCTTTTCTCAAGCAAGTGGTTGGCTAGCTCGGCTTACACAATGAGTCAGTCACCGTGACTTCCAGAAGATGATCAGAGGGTTGGAGCACTTTTCCTGTGAGGACAGGCTGAGAGACTTGGGGTTGTTCAGCCTGCAGAAGATAAAGCTCCGGGGTGATCTAATTGTGGCCTTCCAATACCTAAAGGGAGCTGATAAGAAGGCTGCACAGGGACTTGTACAAGAGCATGTAGTGACAGGACAAGGGGTAATGGCTGCAAACTGACAGAGGGGCGGTTGAAATTCAATATAAGGAAGAAATTTGTTTCTGAGAGAGTGATGAGGGACAGGCACAGGTTGCCCAGATAAGGTGTGGATGCCTCATCCCTGGCTGTGTTCAAGGCCAGGTTGGCTGGAGCTCTGGGCAACCTGGTCTAGTGAAAGGTGTCCCTGGCCATTGCAGATGAGTTGGAACTAGGTGATCTTTAAGGTCCCTTCCAAACCAAACCTTTTTGTGATTCTTTGATTTCACTGGAGGCTGTTGAGAGAAGTGGAGGTTGTTCCTTGCCCTGTAAATCTGAGACAGGACCCAACCAGCAGGATTGTTTCGTTTTATTTTAGTTAGGGTAATGTAGCCATGCACCCAGCTGGGAGGCTCTATGGTACTGCTCCTCCCCTCCTACTTGGAGATGGGGCAGTCAGACGATAGGCAGAAAACCTTATCACTGGTCTTGGCTCCTCAAAAAAATGAGCAGAGTTCTGACTTGTTTGAAAACAGTCAGTCTTTGACATAGGTCTACAGTCTTCTTCCTCTACATCTGGGAAGAAGCTTTGACTTATTCATCAGGATTTTTTCTTGATCTCTTCTTGAGACAACATGACACAAGCTGCCTTTAAGTCAGAGCAGTTTATAAAGTGCCATTCTAAGCCACAGTAAAATACTACTCAGCTTAAGCGTGAGAATCCTGTACTTAGGGCATCTGGCTTTCAACATTTGCCAGAATGCATGTGGGGAACGTTTTCTCAAAAGTAATTACTGCACTGGGAAAGGCAAGTCAGCCTCCCACCCACATCCTGTCATTATTTATTTTCCCCAAACTCTCACAGCTCTTGGTATGCACATAATTTCAATCAGTGTTGTAACCCCAAAGTGGGAAAAGGTGACATGGGAAGCAACACTGCAAGGCTCATAAGGACATTTATACTACACAATAAAAATCCTATATTGGATTAGAGGCTGGATTAGACTGAAGAGTGTATTAAATAGATTAAGGAGTTTATGAGACTTACATTTGAATCAGAAGTTCTTGTTAAATTATAATGAGAATTTTCTCATTTTAGGATTGTTAGCATTCTCGTTGGTGGTTTGTTTCCATATCTGGGTGGCTGATTGATTTATTTATTTACATCAAGAATGTCTCCCTCCTCTACAGGTTCCAGCTCACATCTTCAAAACTGCTTTAACTGCTGTGATCCCATGGGCAGCAGAATAGCAAAGAGCACTTAAATGTCCTGCTAGAAGCTTTTAGTTTTTTAGTTTTTTTAGTTTTGGTGGTTTACTCTCTAAGTGCCTTTTTGAATGGGTTACACTTCAAGGGCTGCTCAACTGAAGTGTGTCCTTTATATTCCCTGTTGAGTCCTATTTTGAACAAGTTACACACCTCTTTTCCAAATACATAAATGGCTTCTTCACTGAACTGTCCAGACCATTGAA
>WEIT01036337.1:72769-83261 GCA_013389985.1 Dryoscopus gambensis | reverse complement strand
AAACAAACAAAACGAACAAACAACAAAAAAAAGGACTCATCAAAACAAAACACCTCCATTATGAAGATTAGCCAATCTTGGAAAAAAGTACATTACTTTTTTGTAATGGGAGGAGTAAAAGAGACTATGCTAACAGAGCACAGAAGTGTTACACACACCACAGTAAAAACCAAGCCAGCATGGCTACATACACCCACCCACTCAGCCAAAGCAAGATTCCCCCTTTCAAAAGTTTTATCCCATTCCCATTTATTTCTGCGGGCTGAAAGAGACAGCAAACAACAACTATCCTTTCAAGGCACAGACTACATCCATTTTACCTAACCATGCCCAGCAGCCTAGTAAGAACGAGACAGAGTGTTCTTTAAATGCAGGTTCAGAAGAGGTGAGCACCAAGCCCCACCTAAACCCAGGACTTCTGACAGTGGCTGCTTCAGGAAGCTTTCTAGAAGAAACGTAATAGAGTGTTCTCTTCAGTACAGAAATCCCTGGAAAGGAAACAGATTTCATTTTCATTCAGCCCAGACCAGCCCTTTGGCACTCAAGGGTCAGAGTCACCAGAGGCTGTGCNAGGCTGTGCAAGCAGTGACTTACTCCCCAGAGCCTCCAAGAACAGTGGTTCAGGACAGCACATTATAAACCACCAATCAAGAATCCTTCCCTTGCTACAAACAAATCTGCTTTATTAAAAAAAAGGATTATGTGTTCTTCCACACTAATTAATAATTAGTAATTTTTAACAGGCAATAGGGCAATGGAGTTGGCAGAGCACTCTGTACCGTCTCCCCCCTCAGGAAATTCTGTATTTGCTCTCTGCATGCCCCACTGCCTACCCCTAAAACCACTACAACAATGCCCTTGCCCATGACTGCATTTTTTTTTCTGCAGTAGAAAGTATACACAACCAAAAAAAAGCTGAGCTAAAACTCCAAAAATCACAAATATTTAATCTCAGTTACCTACATAACTGCATCTCATTTTGAAAGGAACACTCTGAAATCTGATTAAGGCTTAAAGTGTACAAAAATTATAGTAACACACTTGATTGGTAGTGTTTACCTAGCCTGTTATGAAGCCAGGCAGAAATAAAGCATAAAGCTAAAGATGTTAAAAGATAATCTTTTTCTTTACATTTTATTAGGGATCAAAAATAATTTCCGCCTTTCAAACCCCTCCCAGCCTCTCCAATTTTTCTTCTATATTTTACATTTAGAATCTTCAAATTCTGACCTTTTTTTCTTTTTTTTTTTTCATGGAGAAGTGGGGGAAAAAACAAGAGCTGAGTCCTTCACGCAACAACTTGATTCCTTAGCAAATTAAGTTTCTGGAAAAGTGTTCCAATGATTTCCTGCAACTGGATTACAAGTTAACAGGAAAACAAGGGATTTGTGGCTACTGAAGTTTTGGATGATTCAGCCCAGCAACTTGCTAATGCAAACTATTATATGTTCCAACATCAGGGCCACATGAAACATCTGTTTTAGTACTCACAACCCAAATGCAGCTCTGGGACTGTCCAGTCACTTAAAATGGAAGAATGCTTGACTACTTTAGATAACGGTGTGACAGCATAGCATCATGCTCAGCCAATTTGCTGGAAGGTTTCCTCGGAAGAAAGTGCCCACCCGCACACTGCAGAAACCAAAAGGCTGCTGCTCTTGTTAACTTTCCACAATGTTAGAGTCGTAACATAGAAGAAAAATCTCCACCTTGCAAGCATCCAGCTTCCAAGAGAGAACACCCAACAGAAGGACAAAAATCCAGGGGTTTCTGGGTGAGCTACAGAATAGCCCAGCCAGGAGAAGACCAAGGAGAGCTCAGAGGCAGCGGGAGCCCCAGTGCAAAAGGCAGCTAGAACGAACACGACATACAGACAACCACCCTCCCATGCAAATACTGCTTGCAAAGGGCAAAACAGCTGAGGAGTAATGTGCTTCCACCTCATGTGTGGCAAGGAAGTTAGCTTTCTGCTAGTATTCCTGACATGCAGGAAACCTTGTACTAAATGCAGAAAGACATCATAGTCTGGGTGAAAAGCTTCAGTACTGAATGAACTTTGCACTCAAACACTCTTGGGACAAAGGATTTCACTGCTTGCATTTACAGCGAAGTTGAACAGCTTGTACAGCCCAGAGAGACTATTCTCTCATCACACTCATGCTTTACCAACACCATCTGGAATCTACCTTGCTTGTGGCTGCCACTGCTCAGTCAAACCATCATGCTTCTCCTCTCATAGGCAGCCATCAAAAAACTACCATGTCACCTCATCTTTTCCTACTACTCAATTGTTCAAGGAGATAGCATTACCTCATCTTTATTTTTCAGGAATGCTTACTGCTAGAGATGAAACAACGAAATGAAAGGGAAGAGGAAAAAAGCAATTCACTATTTACCCCCGTAGTTTTAAGATCAAAACTATGGCAGAAATGTGTGTGCTAAAATGTTTCTCACCATTATCAGGAATATGGAGGGGAAAGGATCAGGTACCACAAAGTTTGCCATCTTGCCCAAAGCCCTCCTCAAAATTTTTCATCTCAAAATACTTAAGTTAAACATAATTTTAAAAAAATAGAAGCAGACAACATGGTGCATCCACTAGAGTTGCCTACACAGGTTTTTTCTCACAAAAATATGTGAGCCAAAAGAAGAACATGGTACTGTTGTATCAGTAAGATTATACAGTTTTATCTTGTATGGACATAAGAATTCTAGAGGAATTTTGAGTTTCAGCTAAATCAGTGTCTTTTATAGTCATTGTAAAATGCAAACACTGAAGACCTGTGAATGAATATATGCCTGTACGTTCCAAATTCCAGGGTTTGAAGTAGAAATATTAAAATATTTTCAAGAAAGGGCTACACAACAACTACAGCAATTTTTAAACTCAAAAGGAAACTGAAAAAATGACAGAAGCTTGCCAAGTGACAGAACAACATAACCTCCATCTGACTGTCCTGATTTGCCCTAACTGCTACTAGTTTGTATGTTATGCTCTTGCAAAAGACAGTGTAGTGTTGACATTAAAAGCGAAACAATGACAGATAACTATTATCACCGTAAAAAAATGTCTAAGAGCTGGCTAAATTAAACAGGACCAGAGGGAAATTCCAAAGCCTAATTTTATCCTCTTAAGTATCTAGATATATAGACATGTTTGCAGAAATACTTTCCATTCACATGATGGCTACAGCATTAATTACTATCTTACAACATTCTGCTAAACACACACACACTGACAAGTTTAATCGTACAAAGGCATATGTTTAAACAGAGTAAATCCTACACCACTGATGGTGGGGAAAGGAGACAGTCAAGAAGTGGCTTTCAATGAAAACCAAGATGGTTTTCATATGTAAAGCTCATCCACACAGTAAGCCTTTGATTCCTAATTTACCTGTGTGATAGGTCCCAGATACCAGATTATAAAGGCAGAGGAAACAACACAATCCTATGGAGACTGGTGCTTTCAGGGGATAGTATCTTGCACAAGGCATCTTGTGGCAAGTGCTCAAGTTGCTTATATAAGCCAGCAGCTATACAAAAAGACTTGGCATTACAACAGAACAGGCAACTCTGGAGCATTCACCTACTCACAATGCTCACAGCTAGGAGGAGCAATAGCATAACTACACATTCCAACACTCCATTTTGTAACAGCAATCATGAACTCACCAGAACATGCTATAATAATTTAAAAAGGATAGGAATTAGATTTTCTATGTAGCCCAGCTCTCCTCTTACTCACAGGACTGTCAGGCTTTCAAAGATAGTTACCTTATCTTTAATATCCTGTATTCTGGAAGGTGAAACAAGCTAATTTCAAAACAGTGAAGTTTCTCTTCACACTCTCCATCTCCAGTGTCCACTCTGCTCCAGCCGCAACCCATAACTTGCACTCATTTCCAAGTGATGCCAACTCACTTCTTGGGCTGCCTGGCAACAGGAGTTTTACTTGTAAATCTCCCTTCAACTGACACACTCCCCTCCTCCAGTACTCAAGAATGTGCGGAATAGCTGAAGCTATTTATCTTCATTTTGCTAAAGACTTTCACAAGGTGTTGAAAAAATACCAGAAAACCAACTTTGAAGCAAATCTGTGCTTGCACCCACTTTTTAGTCTTGTTATGAAATTGGGTTCACAAAATAACTTTAAGTAGTGACCTTCTAACTCTGAAGAGATTAAAACCTTTATATATAATGTGTAATTTTATACATACAGGCAAGCAGAAGGTTTTTAATATAAATCTGTAAAAAGTAAAGCGGCCACAGGACTTTCAGAGCTTAAAATGGTATGCTGTTCGAAAAGGAAAGCTGCCATGGATATTCAGCACCCATATTTATAATAGAAAACAAAAATCAAAACTCACAGTTTGAAAGTTGGGGGGAAAGAGCAATATGAAGAGGCTATCTAACAGCAGCAATTTTACACTCCTTGCTTCCTTGTTTTTCCTAGAACAATCCAGACACTTGGCATTACCTGCAGTTGCATGTGTGGTAACAGGTGCCATAACCCACATGTAAATGTTCTTAACAGACCACGATCCAGAACCAGTGACACCTTGGGAAAACTACTTCATTCACAAGACTTTTAATCTCATGAAGAGTAATTCAGATTGATCTCTAAAACTTGCAAGCTGGAGCATGGAAAGAGAAAAGGGCAAAAAGAGCCCAAATACTCACTGACAGAGTATAAGCACAACGCTTTTCCTTACAGAAACTATGAAGGAACAGAATGAAACTCAAAAACATATTTCAGTTTTCAGGAGAACAGGAAGTTATCCTACAACAACATCAGAGTATCAAATTAAGTCTCATAGCAGGGCAATCCTTAAGCCCTTTGCATGCCAGGATCCTAATAAAGGTGGAATCTCATAAAGATAATTACTTAGCCTTAAGGTAATCCAAGTTTAAAACATTGCGTTTTAAGGGTACATCAGCTTGCAAGTTTTATACCCTGCATAAAAATGTGTACTTCACCACATCCTATGAGCCAGATACACAAACTTTGGGTTCCCCACCTCCAGTTCAGTTTCCAGATGAAACATGTTAGCTGCAGCCCACCCCATCTACATAAAAAGCTTTTCATCTATGGACTTTCCTGCCATTCAGGTACCAAATCATGTATACCCACTGTTCCGTCAAGCGTTTCTCTCTCCATTTTGCAACACACAATCCAAAGGTTACCAAGCAAACACCAGGAGAGTCTGTACAACCCCAATTCTGTTTGTTTGGGTGAAAATGGCAACTTGCGCAATACCTGCTATACTCATCCTAGATAGCTGTGTGCTTTCCACAATGCCTCAGCTAGCAGTGAAAAACCCACACCAATAAGTCACTTTCCCTTTTCCAAGGCCCTTTACACGTGTCAGTAATGTCTACCACTGTAGTATCTAGCTATAAAGATTAGATACCACAGATCAGAGATGTGAGACCAGGTTCCTGGTAAGTGAAATGAACGCTTAAGTTTGCAGAGCATTTTGTAGCTCCTGGCTACTAGCTTTGATTTAGTCATTGTTTTCTCAGTTTTGTTTCACCTTCTTGTCCCCCCTCTCTACCCTTCCCTGAACCAAAGGAAAGCCACTGTTACCAGCTTTCCTCTCACCAGGCTGCCAACACACTTCCTCATCCCCTCCCTGAGAGGGCATTAGTAGCAGTCTGTGGAAGAAGATGAACATATTGGCTAGAGCCTTAAAACTCAAATAGAAAAAGAATTATTTAACTTGAGCAAATTAAATGTAAGCAGCCAGCTACCACATGCCAGCATGAAGTTTTCCTCATCAAACTCAGCACTTCAGAATATCTAAGATTACCTGTGCTAGCAAAAAAGTACTAATCTATCACTGTTCAGACAAATCCGAACATACCAAAGGATTCAGCTGTCTTGGGGCTGTGGACTGTGAACTGCTCACGATTCTTTGCTCTTTCTCAAGAGCTGCCAAGTGTATAAACTGTTCCCATTATTTACTCACAGATTAACAGTTGGTAAATTGGTCCCAGGGAATTGCTGAAGAATTTTCCTTATAACCATTTCCCTTGCTTACCAAAAAAAAAAAAAAAAAAAAAAAAAAAAGCCAACCACACAACGCCTTCCACCCCCACCCCCCCAACCCTGAATGAATGTGAGAACTTCCTGCACTCAGAACAGCATGAATAGACCTGGCAAGTAGTCAGGGAGATAGTACAGGCCCATGAATGCTCTGAATTCAGCTTCTGTGCTGCCGCTAAATTAAAGGAATTCAGGAGCCTCACAAAGGCTTGGTTATTTAATTATATTATAAAATAAAAGGCTGAATCTATTAGACAGCATACGAAAGAAACCCTTTCCCGAGTGCCTGCGCAGAACAAGCAGCCCCAGTGACTCTGCCTAACCTTCTCCCTCTCCTCAGGGTGATGTCACCACCACACTGCTGCCAGATCCAGCAGAGCTGCCGATGGTGGCAGAGCACTGCTCTACCTGCAGGCAAGAGTCCTCACCAGCTAGTCTGAGACAAACCGTGCTTCTCTACCACAAGGTTTTTTACCTTTGCTCTTCACTCACCACAAGACTCGTGACACTTGCAAGCAAGCTACAAGTGTATTTACCTCTGTACCTTCAACCCCTAACTAGATGAACGCATACATCAGCATTCAAACTCTCTTTTCACTTCAAGTGCCTTCAGTAAAAACCAAAGCACACACATTAATAAGAGTAACAATTACCACTAAAAAGCGAGATGCAAAAACTCTACTTCTTTTCCCTGATCATGTGCTACCTTCCTCCCCTTTATTACCATCAAGGAACAAATGCACTCAGCAATTTTCCTTACATGTCATTAGGAAACAAAGTCACAGCAGCTTCCTCTTACTGAGGACTCTGTTGCTCATCAAATCTCTCAACAGCCTCACATACACATGAGAAAATGGATAGGGCAAGAATAGCACACAGAGGGAAAGATCAAAATAACATGTGCAGAGAGCACCGTGCACTCATTTTTACAGTTCAGCTGGCCATGCCTGCAATTTGGGCACCCAGGATGGTACACATGAGACACCAGCACCTCATCCTTGTGCCTTGCCAGAAAGGTGACAGCCCTACATCTCATCAAATCACAGTGAAATACTCAGGGTAGTGGCCTGCTGGCCTGGTTTAATGAGACCTGCAATCAGCTACCACTACGCTTTTCACTAACAAGAAGGGAAGCAAATATTCACATCTAGAGCAAAGCCACCAGATGTGCCTGCCTGCAGACAGTCCCACAGGGGTGTATTCTTCTAAGCATCAGTTGCCAAAAGGACAACTGTAACTCCAGTGTGGAGAAGCAAATGAACAAGAGAATCCAAAAAGACAGAACAGGATGTTCATATATGAATGATAAGACAAGGTTAGTATAATATTTCATCAGGCAAATAAGGATATTGCACTATTTCCCTGCTACAGATGAAGACACTGTTATATTCAGACATTTCTGCTACAAAAAGGTTAGTGGTTTTAGAAAAATAAAAAGTGGGCATAAAAAACTTTATGCCTCAGCACTTGTTTAGGTATGGACAGCATCTACATTAGAAAGTTAGACATTAGTCTCCAACCATCTTTGGACAACTAGGTATTTTGCTGCAAAGCAGTATAGTCATGTTTACAGAGAACAGCCCAAAGGATTTTCAACTGAGAACATGCTATATGTGAAAATTAGTGCACATGAGCTAAAGTAAAACCTGATCGTGAAAAATGCAAAGAAAATGTGAAGAAAAATGCCGGTGCAACCACAAATCTGTAGTGCCAAGGCACAAAGGCCAAAGAACCTACTGAAGAGCATGTTAAATACTGTCTCTAAGGATTGCCAACGTGCACAGCAACAGAACAAACCTGAACTAACAATACCACATCTGGAAAGGCAAATCCCCAACTCCAAGTGCAACATAGTTAAGAACCTCACAGAATGAAGAAAACATAGATGCAAGAACAGTTCACCTCTACAAAAATTACAGTTGGTCTTGTGTTCACCAGCGACAAGGACACATAGAATCACAGAATATCCTGAGTTGGAAGGGACCCACAAGGATCACTGAAATCCAGCTCTTGACCGGGCACACAGCAGCCCCAAGAATCACTTCATGTGTCTGAAAACCTTGTCCAAATACTTCCTGACCTCTGGCAGGCCTGGTGCCATGACCACTTCCCTGGATAGTCTGTTCCAGTGTCCAGCCACATTCTGGTGGTTTCCTAACATCCAGCCTAAACCTCCCCTGACACAGCTTCATGCCATTCCCNGCCTCAGCACTTGTTTAGGTATGGACAGCATCTACATTAGAAAGTTAGACATTAGTCTCCAACCATCTTTGGACAACTAGGTATTTTGCTGCAAAGCAGTATAGTCATGTTTACAGAGAACAGCCCAAAGGATTTTCAACTGAGAACATGCTATATGTGAAAATTAGTGCACATGAGCTAAAGTAAAACCTGATCGTGAAAAATGCAAAGAAAATGTGAAGAAAAATGCCGGTGCAACCACAAATCTGTAGTGCCAAGGCACAAAGGCCAAAGAACCTACTGAAGAGCATGTTAAATACCGTCTCTAAGGATTGCCAACGTGCACAGCAACAGAACAAACCTGAACTAACAATACCACATCTGGAAAGGCAAATCCCCAACTCCAAGTGCAACATAGTTAAGAACCTCACAGAATGAAGAAAACATAGATGCAAGAACAGTTCACCTCTACAAAAATTACAGTTGGTCTTGTGTTCACCAGCGACAAGGACACATAGAATCACAGAATATCCTGAGTTGGAAGGGACCCACAAGGATCACTGAAATCCAGCTCTTGACCGGGCACACAGCAGCCCCAAGAATCACTTCATGTGTCTGAAAACCTTGTCCAAATACTTCCTGACCTCTGGCAGGCCTGGTGCCATGACCACTTCCCTGGATAGTCTGTTCCAGTGTCCAGCCACATTCTGGTGGTTTCCTAACATCCAGCCTAAACCTCCCCTGACACAGCTTCATGCCATTCCCTCAGGTCAGGAGGAAGCTGTAGGCTGCAGTGAGGTCTCCCCTCAGTCTCCTCTTCTACAGGCTGACCAAACCAAGTGACCTCAGCCACTCCTCATAACGCTTCCCCTCCAGATCCTTCACCATCTTTGTAGCCCTCCTTTGGACTCTTTCCAATGGCTTGAAATCTTTCTTATATTGTGGTGCCCAAAAAGGCACACTATTCAAGGTGAGGCTGCACCAGTGCAGAGCAGAGCAGGACAATCCCCTCCCTCAGCTGGCTGGTGATGCTGTGCCTGATGCACCTCAGGACGTTGTTAAGCCCTTTTGGCTGCAAAGGCACACTGGTGACTCATATTCTACTTGCCATTGACCAGGATCCCCAGATCTCTTCCTGTGAAGCTTCTCTCCAAACTCTCATTCCTCAGGTTGTATGCACATCCAGGGTTCCCACATTCCAGGTGCAGAGTCTGGCACTTGCCCCATTAAACTTCCTATGGTTGGTGTGCAGTCCTCTCCTGGACAGAAGCCCAGGATCTGCCTACCAGGAATCCCACCTTTTTCAGGGCTACAAGAGGAGACTAGACTTTCCCTGTACAATACTCCCTACTCCCTAGCAGCACTTTCCTTCACAATTCAGAAATGACAATAATTGGTAACTGCATGTTTTATTTAACTGGTCTAGTTGATCATGCCTAACTTAGCTGGTGACAGCAAACATGAGAGGAGTGCCAAATGCTGAATCTCCTTCATGTCTGCTGTACACATTCCTAAAAAGCAGCAGCTTTAAGGATGTGCTGCATGTAATATCACTGTTCACAAGTCAGTCTAATGTCAAAGAATCAGTACATCCAATTCTAGGTTCAAAGGCTATAACAGCATGAACTCTTCTACCATCAGCCATAATACTTACTATGCAAAATCAGCCTTTTTTTCCCTTTATTTCAAAAGCAGTTTACAAATTCTTCTAATAGACAATCCAGGCCACAACCCTTAGCTTTTAAAATCCTACATTTGCTGGAGATGCTTTCCTGGATGAAGAACATACATGTGACACAGCATTTTTTCTTTAAACAAAAAAATCCTAAAAACTTTTCAAATGCTTATTCCTGTAATATAAAGGTACAGTACACCTTAAACTGCTTTTAGGCCCTGTTCTTTTTATCTGACTATACTGTTGCCTGATCCTACATTGTTGACAGATACAGACAGCAATTTGTTGAATTTGTTATAGCCATGTGCTGTGACTCTCCATAGAGAATTTTACTTACTTATTTTTGCAGCCCTGTGTTAGCCAGGCTAGAACACATGGTCTTCTCCACAAATAATGCAGTGGTACTGTTTGATACACAGCCTTACAGATACAGGTGCAGGAGAATGAGGAATACACAAAGAGGCCTGCTCATACACGCATGTTGAAAAGAAACCCTTTGAAATCTTCAGTAAGAAGACTAAAATTGTACAAAATGGTTGAGTTGGTAACTGCAGCCACGAATGTCCAAAAAACTTCCACTAGAAAAA
>WEIT01036337.1:61761-72764 GCA_013389985.1 Dryoscopus gambensis | reverse complement strand
GGAAAAAAGAAAAGAAGAAAAATAAAAGCACTGCAAAAAAAGACATGTAGGAAAAAAGAAGGGAAAAAATAAGTAAAAAGGAGTGGGAAGTATCTAGCTGCCTGTTCTAGGCTGAAAGGATCTACAGTTGATCTCTGCTTGGCAATATGCTGACACTCTCAACACAGTGCTCTTCACAACTAAGGTGACAAATCTGCATTCCCCATGTTCACAGTGTAAGTAAGTAGTATCAGTCATTTGCAAGGAACTCAAAATACATCTCCTATTAACACAGAACTGAAGCAGCAAGAGGTGCTGAAACCACTCGCACTCCAGTGGAGCACTGTACAAGGATCACATCCCATCCAGTGTTGCAAATTAAACACCATATATACCTTGGGCTTTAGCAGACTGTTTTATCCAGAGAAACATTTACTCAGACACTCACAGAAGAATATGATCTAGTCCACTGCAGGCTACAAGGTGTCTTAATCTCTGTACTACCGTATCTAGTGATACTGATCAATGTATTTTCATTCTAGGTTTCAATTACAAGAAGCTGCAAGTTGCAAAATAAACTAGGATCTTTTATCACAAAGATTTAGAAAAGAAACATTCTGGAGCATTTTTCTTACAAGAGACACATCCAATACACAACCTGTAAAGCAAAATAAGTAAAATAATTTAGCATACTCTTCTTGTATTAGCAAGAATTAAAGTTGTCATTTGATTAAGAAGATTAAAGACACACACACCAAGCAGTTCTCAGCGCTATAGCCTAATCTTAGCAGGGATGAATATGCTTATACAGATGATACCATTGTTCTGGAAGTCATGAAATGGAAATACGTTCTGTATTTAACAGTCTGAAATGTATCACATTAATCTGTTTATTCACAGGGAGTATACAGACTATAGGTTCTAATTTAATTGATACAGACAAGGGACATGTTTTTCATGCCACCAAACAAACCCACAAAAAAACGAAAACAAAACAAACAAACAAGAAAGGAAAAAAAAAGAAGACGACACATCCCCAGCAACTTCCCAGAGCTTGGACATTTCAAATATTTTCAGTCAGTTCTTTCTTTTATTAGCTAGGACACCCAAGACAAAAAAGTTAACTGCTTGCTCTGAAAGGAAATAAACTCAGGTCTGCTTCTAAATAATGAATTTTTAATCCACACAACCATACTATGAACTCCATGCTTTTACCAAGACATTACATTAGAAGTCTTCAACTCAGGAATAATTTTGTATAATTACTATAACACAGTTTTCAACAAATTGCCGTTGGTATTTCTGAAATGTTAAATTGCATCTCCCACACGTATGTGATTAACTTCTCTTTGAGACACATCCTGTCCGCAACCTTCAAAGTACCATGCTTAGTGTTTGTGGCCACAAAATACTGGTACCAGAAGAAACCAAGAGCTCCTAGACTGTTAACTTCAATTCATTAGACATGCTAGTCATCTTCCAGAAACTCCATCATTTCATTCTTAACACTTCTTCATTAAATTTTTTATTCCAACAGACAAGCTTGATAGCATGAAAGCAAATAGATGTAGATGCAGAAAGTCAACGGTGACACACAACAATTATGTCTGAGACAACCTAATAAATTTCATAAATAAAATGATTGCTCACTGATGTCCCCTAGAGGTCTGTCTGTTCCACGAAGTAACACACAGAAGAAGGAAAAATACCCTTCCTCCGTCACTTACTAGTCCTGCACTTCAGTCACAACAACCCCATGCGGAGCTACAGGCTGGGGACAGAGTGGCTGGACACCAGCCAGGCAGAAAAGGACCTGGGGGGGCTGGCTGACAGCAGCTGAACATGAGCCAGAGTGTGCCCAGGTGGGCAAGAAGGCCAATGGCATCCCGGCCTGGATCAGCAATAGTGTGTCCAGCAGGACCAGCTGATGAAGCACAGCTGAGAGAGGTTGGGTTGTTTAGCCTGGAGAAAGGAGGTTCAGGGGGGAGACCTTACCGCTCTCTACAACTGCCTGAAAGGAGGCTGTAGCCAGGTGGGGGTTGGTTTCTTTTCCCAGGCAACAAGTGACAGGACAAGAGGAAACAGCCTCAAGCTGCAACATGTGAGATTCAAGTTGGACATCAGGAAGGATTTCTTCACTGAAAGGCTGGTAAGGCATTGGAATAGCCTGCCCAGGAAGGTGGTGAAGTCACCAGCCCTGGAAGCACTCAAGAAACAACAGGATGTGGCACTTAGTGTTTAGTTGGCATGGAGGTGTTCAACCAAAGGTTGGATTCAATGACCTTGGGAGTCTTTTACAACCTTAACAATTCTATGAATTTGAGTCAATAATCATAAAATAACTCATGATAAGGAGTCATTGGTTCATCTACCAATCATCTAATAAGCAAGTAGATTGCATACATAGTTAGCTCTGCTGCTTGTAGGACTCTAAGCACAAACACAGTGCTCCTACTTACTATCTGTTGTAAGAAAAAGGTTAGCAAGGATCTGACAGTAAGACAAAGCAAGTGCTTGAATGAGAACAACAAAACGCCACTGTACACATTCTGATCAGAAAACTCACTGTCCACTTAGATACTTACAACTTTCAAGGCAGCTTTAAAACTGATGAGAGCTACTTCGATAGAGCTCCTCCATGGCATGTATAAAAGCAAAATTGTTGCTGGTAAGAACTTCCAAGCTTTTCTGTACCATTTATCTTAGAGCCAATAATAGTTTGAACTAGGCATAGTCATTGTTTAAAGAAGCATGCAGCTTTTTCAAAGGAAAAGAGTCAGTATTATTCTCATCAACTGAAGGTGCCTGAATCACAGGTTTTGTTCTACCCTTAATGCTGCATCTACAATTCTCTCCTCCCCAGAGCACACATTCAGAAAAGGAGTGGCCTGCTACTTATCTTAATTACAGGTCTTACTATCTCTTTCTCTTTGGACACAAAGCTTCATAAATCGAACAAACAGGAAGAGAAACTGCATTCAGATTACATAATGAGGTTTATGTAAATCACACCTACAGCCCAGGGTCCTGAACTTCAAAGGCATTCCAGCTCCTCGTTACCCCTTGGACCAGGGCCCATTGTTTTGTCTTTATTTAAATCAGTTGGCATGGCATTTGGAGTGCTTGCAGATGCGACGGACGGGTTCAAGTGGCTATTATGGGGTTTTGAGAAATATGACTACAATCCAGAGCCATAATACTGTTGAAGATTCCCACTGCCACTGCACAAGACCAAGAACAATTAATACCCTGCAGAGGAACAAATTTACCTCTGGCCCACAAAACCATGTTGAGTTAAACTCTAAAAATCTTACCAATTTTCATTTTCCTTCTACTAATAACTAGATAAAACTGGAGAGAAAAATCCCCTGAAACTCAGTATTTTGCATCAATATGTAAATAGCTATTCTTAGCTGTCAACACGAGGAACACACAGTTAGTTGAGCAAGGAGTATCTTCAGCATCCCCCCAAATAAGCCAAAGCCAGCTGGAAAAAATTTTACTTCCCTATCGACAGAAAAAACTTCAAAGAATAGTACACTACATTGTGAAATTAAATGCCTTCACTCAGGAGGTCTTTCTTCCTGATTTTACAGTTGTCATTTTTAAACGCAATGTCCTCCAAAGAGCAATTTTTGCCCCCTAAATAATGGGAGGATGGAGCAGGAAGGGGGCTACAAAACCCCCAAGAGATTATGTAGCATTTCCATTCTTTCACATATTTAACCACATCCATGGGAGCGGAAAGTCTCAGCCATCAGATCCTGAGGGTCAGAACTAGCTAGCTAGCTAACCAGGGAAGCAAAAAGAATCCTGGCTGGGGCAACAGGCATAAAGAACCTGGACTATGCACTTATGTAACGAAATGATTTTACATGGCAGTGGCAGGAAGTACAAAGGGTACTGACCACATCCATGGTGAGTAACACACAAGACCCCAAGGGGCGATTACTGGCAGTGCCTTTTTTAATAAAAAGCAAACACCACAGCAGCTGCGCCAGCAGAGACATCACAGAAAACTAGTTCTACTATTAATTTTGCCTACCTGAAATCCTGAATGGAACTTCAGCAGAACACAGTATTTTCACTCATTTAAAACCCACATATATGCCTCTGTGATGGTACATCTGCTGCACTCCAAACAGCAAGTGATGTCTTTTCTTTACATGTAACAGTTTATCACATAGCACACATATGATAAAAAGTAAACTAAGAGTTAAATAAAATGTATCATAAATAATATTTAAGTTTAAAATTCTCAGATACCTAAGGTGACTTCAGTATATAACAGCAATCAGTGGGAAAATGTTCAATTAGAATTTGCCACGAGTTATTTTTAGAAAGCGGTATCTATGTTAAGATACCACAGTGGATAAATGCCAGCTGAATTGAAAAAATAACTAATCTACAACAAATACAGGTTATTTTCTAGTGAAAAATGTACAGATTATACTCACAAAAAAGGCAACGCTACAGCTAATTCAACTGTCCAGAAAAGCTATTAAGGACAAAAGTTACACAAAGAATAAAACATAGCACTTTGGAATGAAGCACAAAACTGAAAAATCTAGGATTTTCACAGAAATTTTCTGCCATTAAATTTATAAAGCTTAACTACCTCAAATCTGTACGTAACTCTGACACTACCATGTAGTTGTAATTTTAACAGGTTTCCAATCTCTCAGATGATTTTCATAAGCAAGATATCGCTGGTTTTTTTTTAAATGGGGACCATTGTCCTCCTGTGATGTTTCTTAAATATCCTGTGAAGGGCTTGGTGTTTCAGAATTCCTGTCTTAGAGGCAAATATAGAAAAAGAAACATTCATTTTTCAGCAGGTTTAAAACATTTTAGTTGTTTATGAAGGTTGGTTGCATTTCTCTTAAAACATCTCAGGAGAAGGAAAAACTAAGAATCACATGGTCAGGACAGTGAAGTTTACAAAGCTGAAGATATTTTGGTACACCCCACCCCACCCTTTTTACTGAAGTTTCCCTGCACAAACTGCAACTGACTTCAAGCATCAAAATCCATTCCATTTGAACATACACACAAAATATTTTACCAAAATACCCTCAAAGGTAACTGCAGCATTCAGTTCTCTGGGTTAAAGAATACAGTTATTACAGAGCCACTCCAGACAAACAGCTTCCCAGAGTGCAAATCCTCGTTTGAGCGAAAGTTCTAAAATAGAGCAATGAAACTGACTCAAGGGAAGCTGAAAACAAGTACACGAGCACTTTGATCTGATCTAAAATGCCAGTGGGCCCCATTCCACAAGCAGTGAAATAATGAAACACTGAAGACTAAGTCAAAGTATCTTTGCTTCTGTCCAAGGCAAACAGAAGGTCAGGTTTTGGTTTCTTTTGCTTTTCCCCCCCTAAATTAATATACTAATAGCTTAAATAGTTATTCAAAATGATCACCCCTTAAACACAGAGAGAAATGAAGCTGTAAGCATATAAGGTACAGGCTCCCTCCAAAACAAAAAGTTAAGTATGACAAGTAGCAGTCTCCGGGATTTCCATCTCTAAACTTCTATTCTATGGAATTCTATATGCATACATTTTTCAAACTGACCTGCTCAAGCAAGTTGTCTTATACTTGCCTCTTTTCCACAGGATCACTTAAATAACAAATGAGTATCTCTTTATATTGTTTTATAAAGAGACTTTTTTAACTATAAAAGTAGGTTCTGATAGTTAAGAAGCACACATCAGTTGCTAACAGTGGTTCAAATGAATCCTTTTTTTTTGTACTATTAAGCAGTACCTCCCCAAGAGCCATGGAGTGCTTTAGATGCATAGCAGTCTGTCAGTGTCCTAACAGAACAGATGGATGCGTTAATTACAGAAGGGCTCCTAGGTATATCAGCAATTCCATCACAAAGAGGATGTTTATGTACAGTTTAAAAAAAAAAGAGGGTGAAATAATTGGTTAAAAAATGCAAGAGGGACAGTATCAAAATACATTAAGGGAAGAGAAAAGAAAAGAAAAAAGAATGCCGTGTTCTGTGCTGCAGCAGTGACGAAATTCAGCTCCTGGATGTACCAAACTAGGTACTACATATTTAGCATATATATATAGTAACTGCTACGTACATCACACTAAAATGTCCCGTGTCGGTACTTAACACATACTTAAGTTATGGATGCTAGCCAGGAGTACAAGAGAATTTAAAAGTTGCAAAAACCATTGTACTTAACAGCTGTCACATACCAAAGCTCAGCTGCGGCTGCACCAGCATTCCAGCACTATCTGCACGGCTCCTCCTGCGGCTCCTCCAGCACAGGAGCCCTGAGAGCCCCCCTGAAAGCTGCCTACCTCAGAAAGACGCCATTCCAACAGGAGATAAGCAAACGGCTAGGCACATGAACAGGTGGAGCCAGCAAAGGCACTGCAACCATTTTAAATTTTCTTGCAGAACAGGACTAGAAATGTCATTACCTTGGGACCGACATGGACCAAGCCTGGATTTAAACGGCTATGTAGTTGAAACTTGAGAGTTTCCCAAAGAGGCAAGTTTTAGGTATTACTTCTCTCTGCGGGAGATGCCAACACATAAATGATTACAAGGTAAAAGAATGTTCATCTGAATCACGTTAGGAAGGAAAAAAAAAAAAAAATCAGGATCATAGCAGCCCTAGGTAGAAGTGTTTTTCCTTTCGGTTTCAGAGAAGTTCACGGAGACCTCCCCTGTCCAATCACAACTCCAAAAAGACATCCATTCACATTAATGTGAATTAATTCCTTTCATGTTAAAGATACTAGATGTCAGAACTGCAAAAGTAGCTCTTTAAGGGCACAACTGCTCTCCCACACTCAGTTAATAATAAAGAGTGTCTCTGTCATGCTTCCCCCCCCCCATAATGGCACTTAGTCACCTTAAATCGAGTTTATCAACGTATTAAATAGCTGAACTGAGTTATTCACCAAGTAGCACAACAAGCAGCCAGCAATTCAATACATTTCACATTCCACAAAGCTCTGCATTGCCAGGCCTCTGGCACCTTCTAAACTAAGCATCTGAAACTGTTTCCATCCATCTAGCTGGAAGGCTTAGTACCACCCCAACTAAAAGGTGTACTTTTTTTAAAGAAGGCAAGCAAACGCAATTGCTCAGAGCACTGCAACTGATCCTGACACTGGATCTTTCCACCCTCTTCTTTACTGGACAGAACAACATCCCTTAAAATGCACTTCAAGACCAAGCTAGATTCATTTTTCTTCACAGCCTTCTAAAAGACCACGTGAGGCAAAAGGATCTCTTCCCAAATAACATCTGACAGCCAGATGCAAAATTAACACCCCTAATTACCTCTGGCATTTCTTAGTATTCTGCTGATAGGCAGTCATCTACTGAAAAAGTGATATATTTGATGACACTGGCAGGTGCAGAAGCCCTACGCTGCATGAGAGGGCAAAGAATTTAATGGTGGCCAAGTGCCAGAATCAGAAACAACATCACCTTTCAGCACTAAAACAAAAAAGCCTCAAATATCCATTGTACTGAACCAGTCTTCAAGACCAGGATCACGTTACTCACGCTCCTTGCCACGCAGAAGCTCCAGAACACAGCACCATATATAATTCCATGCTTATTTTTGATCTAAAACAAATAAGCAGTTTTGCAGCTTTAAATGAGATTGTTGTATCAGTCTGTTTTTCCTTCTACGTGCAAATTATAGGGAAGTCAAGGCCACTGGGACAACAATTATTTTTACAGAGCAATAAGGAATACCATAACCTGTTTGCAAGAAGGCTTCTGGATCACAGCCGCTCTTGAGGTTTTAGGAATAGATTAGGAAGTCTGACCTGATCGGTCTCCCAGCGACAATATCATGACTGTAATTGCACTATGGATTCTTACACAGTTCCATAACTCAGTCACACAGGATCTCAGCAGAAAGCTATTTAACCATATCCTTTTAAATAAAGATTAAGTATTTCAAACTTTGAGGACATTACCTTTTGTTAAGATAGACTTCAACAGAGAGAAAAATTGACATGCCTGACCAATCACTAATGCCCAGTTTTGCTCAAACTGATGTAACTGGGAGTAGGATCAGCCCCTTAAAGCTGTAAGGGATTTTGTTTTAGCAGTGGTGTTATCCTTTTAATGCTTAGAGTCAAGACATTGAAGAAATCAACCACATTCATGCTCTTAAGGAAGAAAATGAGAGGAGACCCAAGAATAAACATGCACTAACCACATTTTGAAACAAACCAAGGCAATGTACAGGAAGCATTTTTACCTTCATAGTGTCCCATTTTGGTTTTGAGGGTTTTTAAAAGACCAGATATTTAATTTACAAAATATTTGTGGACTGCTATTTATTTTAAAAAATTGTTTTGTCATAGCAGAAAAATCTGATTCTCTGCGGTTCTCCTAGCAATAATTTTTTTAATCTGTGTTTTTCAGATTCCACAACAAGAGAAATTACCAGCCTACAGCAATCACTAAAACTATCTGCCATATTGTCTTATTTGGAATTTGTAGCAGTAAGTTTCAGTACAGTCATCTTCCAGTCTTAAAGCTGTCTCCCCTCAGAAATTTAAAAAAAAAACCAAAAAACCAACATCATAACTTTGCTCTCTTCTTCTCTCCCCACTCCAGGGGGATTAGGTGAAAGAATTCCTTTTAGAAGCAATGCAATAAATCCAACCTAGGTTTATGCCATTTCACATCAGTACAAGACCAGTACCACCAAATCCTACTGAGACAGCTTGCAGGAAATTACAGGCATAGAGATACTAGTGGTTCTCTATCCATTGGGACAAGCCAGGCCACTTAAATCAACGAAGTCCTAGGCAAACAGGAAATCACTGTTTTAAAGCTTTCCTTAGGGTATGATCCTGGAAGATCATTTATTAAAAAGGTATTTCTCCTAAGCAAAACACTTAACTTTGGGGCCAAAAAAACCACTCCACTTTCCAGTGTAATTTGGTGTGTATTCTTTTTAAGTGTCTCTCCTTCCCTCCCTTTCATCTTCGGGTTGTGTGCGTATAAAATAAGGAGGCAGAGATAACTTGCCAAGACAGTTACATAAAATCAGTATGATTACATGTCAGTAATATTTTCTTAGCTGTTTTTGGCTGGTCTGGTATGTTAGATGCTGCAACCTTTCTGTTACAAGCACCTGATCACAGGTGTTTTAGATGTTGATCACAGATCCCCTCAAAGAGATAAGCATTTCAAAAAACGCTGCACTTTTGAAGTACAGAGGCATACTTGTTAGCATATGAACTTGCGTAAGAAATTTGCATTAATTTAATCCTATGTATGCTCACAGAAATACCCTTCTATCGGGTAGTTTTGTACAAGGAAGTCTAAAATGTATGAGCTACGTTAGCAGTCAAGTTGAGACACTGAAATAAAACGGAGTTGGAACATCCTCATTTAGCATGTATAATTAATCATTTAATGCATTAACACTACATGCAAACAGGCTTAACTCTGTGTAAGACTCTGCTGTGTTTCCTGATTGTGTTTTCTTTAGAACACATCCTGTTAGAAAAGGAGGCACACAGCTGTCCCAATTTAAAACACGTGTGTGCATCCCCAGTTAATGGTGGGGTGGGACTGGAAATAAAGGAAGCAACATCCCTCCCAGCATCACCTGCTGACTTCCATCCTCAACAGCACAGCAAAGAAACACAAAAGACCACAATCATCATCTGAAAAAAAGTATTTTAAGCTACTTTCTAACCCCAGTGCATCTAACCTATTTCCGTCAATTCCTTTAACAAAAACTACTTTTGCACTCGTTATGCCAGGGTCATTGTACAATCAGAAAAATCTGAAGAAAAGCTGAATCGACCACTTGCCACCACTCCCACATTCTCCTCTGAATAAAGAAGGGGACTTATCCAGCGTACTGTCCTCCTTCCCACCCCACCATTACCGACTCCATTTGACATTCAGTGGAATTCACTCGAGAAAAGAATCTCTGTATTTTGCAGAGTTAAAGCGCCGAATTCTCACGGTTCATTGAAGGACCATTCTGCTCAGCCAACCCAGACAGGGGATGGATGGCATGTACTACTTTGCTAGCATAACCTCATCTTGGAATATCACATTTACCTATTTCACAGGAAAACTTACAAGGTATTTGAATGCATATTTGGACATTAAACAATTCCTTCTTTTTGAAGAGACGTACAGGACAGTTAAAACACAAGGAGTTCGAGATTACGCTAAGTCTTTTACACCAACCAACTCAACTGACACTCAAGGTATTTTTAAACCTCCCTAAAACTGCAGAAGGTTGTATAATTACAACGTGGGAGCTAGCTTTTCCACCCAACACTCTCCAAATTTTGTACTGTATGCTGTAACAGCAAAGCTCCATTACAAGGCTTCTTCCTTTTCATTATACAGGTTTTGACCACCCCGCTTCCAAAGACCATGACCTGTGCTTCCCTACTTCTCTCGCTTACTGCCTCAATCTCTCAGTGAAGTCCCACCACTCTAACGGGGAAAACTGACGCCAACAACGCAGAAAGCCAAGTGCAACATTTTGTTTGCGGGAATGCACCGCTCTCTGCTCAGGCATCTGCGTGCCCTGTACTGTTGTCACCTATTTCAGGAGCAAGAACTGCGCGGGACTTCCCCTCGGGAGCGAGCCGGCCGTGCCCCCGGCTCCACGATGGGGCGGGTTCGGCGCATCCCGGAGCGAGCACGCAGCTCCACTAAACCGTGAGCGAGCTGCCGGCATCCCGCAAACACTTGGAACAGCCTTCGACCTCCTGTGCCCGGCGGCGGCACCGATGCAATTCCTCGTCACTAGGGAAAGCAGTAGTAGATTAAGGCTGATTTAACCTGGAACGCCCAGTGCCGCTGCTGGGAAAGGGAAAACAACACAAGCGCGACCTCCATTACCGAGGCGCTGAACGGAGGGGAGGCTGCCCTGGGCACAGCCCTGGAGCAGCCTGAGCGCCGCTGACAGCGCGGCTTCTCCCGGCAGCCGGCTTCGGGGCAGCGCTTCCCGCCGCCGCCGGGGACCTCCCGGCACGGCCCCTCC
>WEIT01036337.1:12148-60029 GCA_013389985.1 Dryoscopus gambensis | reverse complement strand
GCGCTGCAAGTCTGGGCGCTCCTCCGCGCTGGCCCGCGGAGGCGTAGCGTGCCGCCGCCGCTCTGCACGGCCCGTGGCTGAGTCCGTGTTAAAATTATGTCAGGACTTTGTCCCGCGCTCCGTGTCTGTATTCCTTAGGTCTGGTCGGGGGGTTTTGCAGGTCCAGTGACCGCACTCACCCCGCTCTACCCAACCTGACACGTTCTCCCCTTTGCTACCTCGGCGCATAACCCAAGCACTGAGCCCAGGCGATCTTCCTCTCTGAAGAGGGAGATGATTTCTCCAGATTCAAGATGGAGAGTTACATGGAAATGGGTGGGAAACATATATGTGTCTAGACGCACACATACCATAAAAAGAGCTGCTTTGTGAGTAGACGCAGAGAAGGTTTCAGTGCCATTGGTCTGTCATTGCATTTCAGGGACTAACCTAAGATGCCTACTTGTAGAAAATTCCTGAGAAGCACCCATTAAATAGAAACATTCTTCAAGAAAACAGCTCGCATGGTTTAAAACAAATTACTGAAAAGGAAAATTAGAATCAGGTATATTCAACTAGCAGTGTAAACGTGAGTTTTCATACTGAATGGACACCATACTATGGAATTCGGAGAAATCTCTCAGGCTCCTGGAGATGTTGTAGCTGAGTAATGCCGGCTGGATGGGGCTGTAACTGCCCGAGATCTCTCCTTTTTAACACATTTTGTAAAGTCACAGTGAAGCATCTTGCCAGATATTCATCAAAAACGCAATAGGCTGCAATAAATTGGGAGTTCTGGGCAATTGACCAGTTACTTCAATATTAGGGGGGATAAATCATCACCAAGATAAACTCTTAGTGAAACATTATTTTTACTCACTCAGTCTTTTTGGTGTGTATGTGTAACACATAACCAGAACCATAATAAAATTAGGGTTTACCTCTCCTAATAAAACATTTCTCCACAGTTCCACATTACTGTCTTCATACCACACAGAAGCAGATGAAAAGGGCACAGAGAACAGGTATTCCCCAAGGAACTTACAATGGAATCATGTAGCTACCTTTTAAAAATTTTTTGTAACAACAAAGCTGATGGTTACCTATGTGTGAAAACCACCCACTTTCTGAACAGAACAATCTGAAAATTAATGTTGGTCCGATTGTGGAGTTCCTGGTGAGTCGCATCTAGAGCTGCAGTCACCAGCAGGAACGTCTCTGGAATTCAAGAGCACAAACTGACAGAAGATGACGGCAGCACTTGGCCATTAAAGGCTTAAACTGGTGCCCAAAACCTCCTCTGACAGTAGCGGCACGCAGCAGAAGTCAGAACTGAGTATATGAGCTCAGTTCTGACTGCTTCATACAATCTGATTTATTTCTACTGCTTTGCACCACCCATGTACCACCTGCTTCATAGAGGTTACACCAGGTCCCCGGATTTAAATGTGTGAGAGGAATGTTCTGCATGCAAACACAGATGCACGCACACACTCAGAAGAAGGAGACAGCAAGCTCTAGGGACATTATTATTAATGATAATACTTGAACTGTTTCTAGCAAACAGTTTCCAGCCCTTCTCTTCTTTGGTGGGAGTGGCGAGAAAGAAGATCTACCTGTCTCAAACTGTTCAAACACCTGAATGTTCATCCACACACAGAAAAAGTCCAGAACACAGAACCAAAGAGAGGTCTCCTGGGGCTTCCAGTTTTCTCCCTTGTGAGTGGAGATACCGCATCCCACATGTTAGTGCGGTCCCTCTAACACGGCAGATAAACAAGCTGAACATCAGCTTGAACTGACCTCAGCTGATTTGTCCTCTGCCCTAACTGGAAGACTGTCCCAGGGCCACCCTGTCCTCCCTGTTGGGAAATTCCTTCCAGTTTTCGGCCTGAATTTTACACATGGGTAGTCTGTGCACATTTGCTCACATGCCAGCATTGCATTGCCCTTTGACTCAAATAGCTGTGGTTTTTTCGAACTCCAGAGCCTTTACCCAAGGTGCTTAGAAGCAGCAACAGTATTCCCTGGCAGGCTTTGTTTTCTCTCTTAGGGAGACTAAACACACTCTTGTTGTGTCCTCTGAGGAGACAGTTTGCATAGCATAGGAACACGCAGTTGAGGTCATTTGGACAGCCTTGGATCAGATCTTCCATGGGGTGGACTGGTATAGCCACAGCTCTGGAATTCCTCTCTGAGTCCACACGGAGCAGCCGCTGTCTGGGATACAACTCGGAGAAGTGGCCGGGGACTGAGCTGACCTCGCTCTCCCTCCTGCCAGACTAACTCACCGCTGCCAGCAGCCCTACTCATGAATGCCTCAATGCAATTAAAAAAACAAAGTAGCTATACTAAAGTCCTAAAGAGCCTAAAGAGCCAGAGGCGGGGTGGGGGGGGAAGTTGTTGGATTTCTCTCTGCCCTGTGAAATTTGTTCAGGAGCAGAAGGCTGCAGTGAGGCTCCCGGCATCCTGTGAACCCTGAGTTGAGCCGTGAAGAGAAAAGGGAGCGTGCGGTCCATTTTCATATTTTGCTGAATACGAAGGCGGCAGTTTCTGTAGTGGCCTAGCACCTCCAAATGTTAGCAGTACCCAGCCTGGTTATTTTTGCTTTATGCAGGGAAATGTGCTCAAAATCTCTAAGTATATGCATATTTAAATTGAACTCTCCAGCTTATGAGAAAGCTCTGCTATTTTCCGTTACCCAGTATCTGATGTATACTCTTAAACTCTCCTGAAACTGTGACTTTTGATAGGGATTAACTGGTGTTGTCAGACATGGGAATGGAGTTTATGAAATTGATGTTTGTCAGGAGGAAGTGGAAGGGTGAAATACACATTTCCCTTTTCTAAAGTTGGATTGATGACAGCTGTTTGGAAGACAGGTAAAATGAAACAGGGTGGTGTCCAATCTGCAGTTTTCTGACCAGACTCTGGCAATCTTGAGGAGTTGGCAACAAAAAGTGAGGGAATAAAAAGTAATTTATCGGAGAGTACCATAAATTACTCCATACCAAACCTCTTTATACTGAATGAACAAATTATACCCTCCCACACACAGGTGCTGGAAAATGCCAGAAGGTCGTGAAACCACAAGAAGACTTTTGAGGACAATGTTACATCCAGAGTTACCAGACCTTAGCCGAGGCTGGAGCTGTTGTGATCTTCACTGCCTACATTTCTGCTGGCAGCTGCTCCAGCTACAGCAGGAGGCATCAGGCTGCTGTACACATCTCCGGAGCTGACTGAGTAACTGCAGTGGTGCTTGGAGTGTGTTAATTCCTGCTCAGCCTCTTCTGAAGTCTGCCTCCCCCAATTCTCACAGATTCCTTTAAAGCCCTCAGGGATACACTGTGCTGTTATTAGATGTTTCTGCAAGGGAAGGGACAGATTATGGGCATCAGCTGATGTCTGTGGTTTTGCTTACTCTTTCATTATGAATGTAGAAGAGAGGACCAGGTCCAGCTTTGGTTCATATTACTGCCAGTTCTGTTCTGTTCTTTGTTAACATTATACCACTTCATTTCTGGTAATGTCTTGGTTTAGCTACAGTTAATATTTGTCAGGCAGTTTAATGATGTCTTATTTGTTCTGTGTAATTTTTCAGAAATATCTGCTGCAGTGGGATAGTAAACAGCATTTGTAGACTCAGTTTTACCGTGAACTATACTCAAAGGGATTTTTTTTTTGTTATATCAGATAAGCAGTGAATATCCAGTTTCAGTTTTGTTTTCAAAGATATCATTGCAAAATAATGTGCCATCATTAAACAGGAATTGCTTAATCCCCAGTCCTTGACTACAGAAAAATTGACTGACAAGTCAGTTCTGGATCAAAAGCTGAGATGAGCACTGAGAAATGCTAGTGTGGGAAAGATTATATTTATACTTTCTCTGGTATAAGTCATCATCAGTGATGCTGCTAAATGTTCATCTGTGTTTCAAGAAGGTATGAATCACTTTACTGATTCCAGTTGACATGTGAAGGTGGGGAGGGAGCTTAGAAAGGAAGAATTTAATGTCCTTCAATCCTGCAGAGTGTTAGGCAGCTTACTCAGCTCTCTTCTTTAGTAGCCTGTTTTTGTAGTAAGGGAGAATTTTTCTACAGATGACAAACCAAGAGACTTATTTCAATGTCAAAATACTGAAACAAAAGACATGTGCTGCTGTATGTGTAATTCAAAGACCAGGAGATGGATGAGCTAAGGGACCATTTCAAATTAAACAATATAATAAGAATAACCTTCTTCTAAGAAATTGAATGTTGTCATATGGAAACTGTTCTCAAAATAATATTTTATCAGTAGGGATTAATTTCATTTTTTAAAATGCTAGGTATGCACCTGTGCCCTTCATTCATATTTGCAATTGGAACAGCTATAGGAACAAATTGGATATACAGATAACAAGGAACTGAAATGTTATGCTGATTGCTGCTCCAGCTGTGAGCTTGAGCACAACAGTGTGTGTATGTTCCATGACTGTTGTGCTCATCTTGGTGTCTAAGCCCTTCAGTGTACTAAGGTATTTAAGATCGTGCTTATTCAGGGAAACTTTTACTTTTAAAGTGTTCTTACATTGAGGATACAATTAAGAACTGTTCTTGAGCAGACAAGTTTCCATTACTCAATGCCTGAAATATAATTTAAAGGCTGTAAGTGATCTTATAGTTACCCTTTTGTTTATATATTCAGTAACACTGGATTTTTGTGACTTGGGAGGTTATTTGTACCTACAGCTCCCTAAATAATTTTCAGCAAGGTTTGATCTGTATTTCTGATTCCAAAACCACTTCCATACAAGTAATATCAACACTACTACATGTTCTTCAGCAGTGCACTTCAAAGCACGTTACAAATGTGAGTAAGTGTAAATATTTTCATAGCGTGGAGAGAGGAGAAAAGAGGCAAGTACCTTCTTGGCTGCACATTAGACCCCTCTCAAGGTGATAGGCACAAGTTAGGTCCCTGTGTTCCGAAACTGGAGTACCAGGCTGTGAAACTTCCTTCTTGCTGAACTAGAGTCCTGTCCTAGCTCCCTCTGGGCAGAGGGGCTGGAGCCGGGCACGGAATCCCACTGTAAGGTTGTTCAAGTGACAGAGATTCTCATCTGCAGTACTTGGTCACTTGAATTTCAGTGTCTTGTACAGCTAAGCTATATTGTTTTCAGCAAGGCAGGGTTTTCCTAAGCCATCAGCAGCGGTGTGGTGTGGAGATCCTTTGATTACACAAATGTTTCCCGTTGTGACATGCACAGGCTGGGCTCTGTTAGCATTGCAGTTAAACAGTTGGGAGGTGCAGCTTCCTTAGCAAATTTTGGAATTTCTTCTCCTGCACAAACTTCTTGTTCCTGTCACATGAAGAAAGAAAGGAAACAGCAGCTCCTCCATTGCGGGTCAAGGCAATGAGCAGTTGATCCTTAGTTAACCATACGGCTGAAAGTCAGGTGCAGGGGGAAGAAACTAGAGGAAAAGGAACCCCAGCTTTGTTATACCTGGATTGATTACAGGTCTACGTTATCCATTCTAGCGTTATATTGAATGCTGTGTTAAAATTAAACCAGTATTTTACAGATTTTGCTTTTAATTTGTGTTGATACTATTTGGAAAGCCAGACCTTGTAATTGCCAGCAGACTCAGCAACCCTCTACGCTAATCCTCTTACTGTGTCTTCTACTCTTCCATTTTAAGCTATTTGTTTTGTTTGTTTCTTTTTTGGAGAAAAAGAGCTTTGCTGCCTGTTAGATATTAATGCACTAAAAGATTCTCTTCCAGAACTTTATAAATCCTTCCTCGCAATTATTTATTTTTATCTTTCTTGCTCATATGGCGTCTTAAGCCCTTTTTGTTTCAGAGCTCTACAACTCCTCAAGGTACAGTATTCATCACTACTGATAGAGATGGATTAACGTGGATTCATTAAGCTGCAGCCAACACAGCGGCTTGAATGTGATGCTTTTACATAATGCCCTAAATAGCATGACTGGCGCATTTGAAGTGACCCAAGAGATTCCAACATTTTTGGTATCAGCTTTTCACGAGGTTAGTCATCTCCCATTAATTCCCTTGTAAATATCTTAGAGGATACTCTCTGTTGTTTAAAGGCTGTGCATAAAGGCCTTTCATGTGAGACTGAGGATATGTTTCCACCATACAGCAGGTTTGGCAACAAAGTTGGCTTAGGAAGGTCGTGCCCCTAGTGACTTGTATTTGCCTATTCTGCATGGTGTGTTGCCACTCCAGTGTGCCAGGATGACAGGAGCAGCACTGTCAGCAGGGTAATGGGAATGTTCTGCATTAGAACAAACTGTGCCTAAAGAATCTCAGGTATCCCTTTAATACAGTAAGAATCTGTCACATAAATGCAAGTTATTTATTTGTGAATGGCATAAGCACAGAAGTGAGAATAGCACAGGTGAAGCTAAACACTCAACATCAGTGTGTTACTGATGATTTATCCTAGTACAGAGTGCTATCAACAGCTGCATCTACAAACATCAACTTGAAGTATAAACAAAGATGCACATTATGCACATTATGCCCTTCAAAGGAGCCTTTTTAAATTTATTTCTTCAGCACCAAAGGTGTCTCTTGTTCGGAGTAAACATAGAAATCCTCCAAGGAAATTACAAAATAAAGCCTTAGGCAATTAAAATATTGGCAGGATCAGCTTAGAAGTTAATACTAAAATAGCTCACTGTCACTTCTGTGGCTCCCCAGCCACCCTCTCAGAAGGGCTTTCAGGAAATCTGTAGGGAACATATCTGAGCTGTCTTTGATGAAAATGACCATAAGGAGTTAAATCTAGGGGAGTAGGGGTTTTTTTCTTCCTTAACTCTTCTAGTGACAAAATGCCCATTGACTTCTAGGCTGGCAGCCATGAATTTGTGTGCAGAATGGCTTTCATGTGCCATGTCAGCAGTACATGAATGTGGCTACCAAAGGTGCCTTGGCTCCACCCCTCCCTTGCACACTCGCTCAGCCATTTCAGCTGTGACTGCGCAGTCACAGGGCTGTGACACGCTGTTGCATGAGATTAAGAGAGCCCTTTGTAATACTGGAATGATGGGAATGAGTTCGGTATTCATGGGTGAGGCTAAACAAAACTTCCAGGAAAATGAGTCTATCATTTCACCGACATCATGTGGCTCCCCATACAGTAACCCACAGTGGGGGTCACTGTGATGCCCTGCTCTGTGCTCTCTGTCAGTCTGTGCAGAAGATGGCCTGGGACAGTCAGGAAGTGAAGCCATAGGAAAGGGAGAACAGCTAATATTTTAGGATCCAGGTTTGACTGAGGTGAAAGCCTGCATCATTAGCTTTGCAGATGTTGGTCAGGATACATGAAACTACAGTTGTCTATATATTTGGCATCCAAACTCTTTCAGAGGCAGCATCATCCTGCTTTTGGCTTTCCAAAGGTGTCCTTTGTTGCTTTCTAAGTGGCAAGAACAAATCTGAATGCTCTGTGAGACTCTACCTGATCTGGTCAGAGCAAGGGTAAACCAGGTTCTCCAAACTGATGTGAATTCTCATTGCTAGAGTAGAATAAGCTCTTAGTTTTCCCAAGTGCATACATGCCCAGGCACTGTCACTGGTAGCATGTTCTCCAAGATATTCAGTGACCTAACCACTCCACAGATCAAGACATGCCTTGGGGTTAAATTTTCATCAGCCTCTTGATAAGACAGGCAATGAACCCATTGTGAAAACCCACTGGTGGCCCCCACGCAGTTGGGAAATGCTGTGTTTGAAAGTCAGCTGGATTTTTAGGAACAGCGTTTCTGCCAACAGGTACTGGTAACCTGGTTTCATAATAATAGCACAAACTTCACCTTCCAACAAACTGACACGCTTCTTTGCCACACCAAACAGATCTGTCCTGCACCAGTAGTAGATCTAGAGTGCCACACTGCCAGGAACCAAAGCTTTCCAGCATTCATTTTCTGACAAAAAAAAAAAAAAGGGTGGTGCACAAGGTGAAGAGTTTCCTTGCAGAGTTGAAGAGGCAGAGGGATGGAGCTGCCTTGGTGCCTGTGACTGTGAGCAATCAGGCTTTTGAAAGAAGCCCAGTGTGGTGGGGTTTTCCATGAGGTTGGTCCATAGTACAGCACGTAAGAGCCAGCCAGAGAGCTCTTCTCCACAGCGACTGCAGTCAAACTGCTGGCCAGGGTTCACATCCGCCGTTGGTTAGCACAGCTGGGCTGCAAGCGTTTCTGGGTGATAGCCAAGTATTTTGTGTCCTGCCATTCTTGGCTGCCCTTTTATATTTTCTTCATATCAGATCCCAGAATACAAGGAACTTGAAGCAGATTTTTAGGTGACTGCTGGAAACCTATTTATCATATCATTCCCCACATGGTGGCATTGCTTGCAAAAGGTATCCATTGATTCCCAGTGTGTGATGTTTCGTTCTCAGGTGCTTTAGCCAGAGTTCTGCTGCCTCGAGGGAGCATTTACCATCAGGCATGCCTGCTCCTCTTCACTTACTCTGAGAAGGAATGCTCTTCCAAATCAGATGGACCATGGAGGTCTCTGAGACCAGCAGCCAGGCTCAGGAGCTCTCAGGAAAGCTGTGTAGGAACATGCAGAAAGCAACTATTAGAAAGGCTCTACTGACTCTCCTTCTGTTGTCAGTGGTGTGGACCACCTGTCAAAGGAGTGGTCACACTGCTCTGGAGTCACCATGGAGTGACTGAGGTCAGGCAGGCACAACTGCAGGCTACTCCATAACCATCCCTGAAGGGATGCACTAACTGAAGAAAGCCAAGGAATTTGGAAAGGCTCTGAATGAGACGCCCAGTGAACACATGCCACCGGAGAGAAGAAGTATTGATAAGTAACATGCATTACAGTGGGAGACCTCTGGACCTCCTCAGGAAATTATCCTTCTGGGAGCAGGGCAAACGTCAAAGTGAGATCACATCATCCAGGGCCTTGTCGTGCACAAAACCTCAGTGAGGCGAGACCTGGCAGGCTGGAATTAGCAGGCTGAGTCACTCAGCCAGGAATCGGTTGTCAATGTGGTTGCTGTTGAACGAGTGTAACGACAGATTGTCAAATACCTAAACAAGGGCTGCTTCTTGGCAAGAGTCGAGATACTGAAATGATTTGTAAATCATTTGCAGGATTTCCTACCTGCATCTTTTCAGCAGCATAAGTGGATTAGACTACTGGTCCTACTAGATAGCATACTGCTGCAAAGGGGTTGTTACCACACGCTTCAAGGGAAGATGAAAGGACAGTGATGGTAGATGGTGTGGGATAACCAGTCTCAGAAACCTATTCCCAAAACTGCGGTGGCTGGATGCTGGCTTTACCCCAGAAGCATGAGTACAAATCCCTTTCAAAGCTCTTGTTGATTTTTATGCATGTATTAGCAGTCCTCTTTTGACTCCTACTAAGATTTTGGTTGTGATGATACTAGGTAGAAAGGGATTTGGCTTAGTAATTGCATGCTGTGCAAAAAATTTATTTCCTTTTTATCAGTTTTAAATGTGTCCATTTTCAATTTAATTGAATATTCCTTTGCATTTAAACGTGGAAGGGAAACCAGCAGCATGTATTTGTGAATGGATTTGCTGGACAGGGGCTGGGATTGGTTTCCCTCTGCTGCAAACCAGGGGGAATCACAACAGAGTGGAATACGCAAATTAAGGGTTCTGGTTAATCAAACTCTATAGTAACTTGGAACAAAAAGAAAGTCTTGGTGAGTTAGTCCTTACAACACACCCATATTTTTTTCTCTACCTCGCTTCCCCCTTCTTCGTTCAGGAATGATTTAATACAATATCTTATAAGAAATTTATAAATTTCTAATTGAGCAAGCTACTGGAAAGTATCCCTGCTCGTGGCAAGGAGGTTGGAAATAGATGGTCTTTAAACCAAACCATTCTGTGCTTCTATGACTAAAAATCAGGGCAAAAATCAAGGCGAAATCAGTCAAACACCTTAACCCTAATGCTTTGTTCCAGCTGTAAAACAGTCACCAGAACATCCCTTGTTAAAGGGGCTAATTAAGTATGATCCCTTTTTCCTTCTTGTAAAGGTTATTGGAAAACAACCCAAGCAATGTCTTTGTTATATTTTCTGAGAAAGTTCCTTCTTTGGCAGGGGAAGGGTAATTGTGATAGCAAGCTGCTTCTGTTCCCAAATTCCCTGATGTGCTGGGGTCATGTTGCATATTTGCACTCTGCTTTAACAAGGAACAACAACAGAGACAGAAGGGCTTATTTTTGGTGTCACTACATTTAGAGCAGATGTTATAGGCTCAATTATCCTGGTACTTCAGCTGTAACATTGCATTATTGTCTAAGCTCCGTATCCTTGGCTGAAATTGTTTTGTTGGAAGACACGGCTTTCTGAAAGCTGGTGCTTCTGCTCCCCCTCTTAGTATAGCCTGGCAGCTACCATCAGTAAGCAAATTTATCATTTTGGATTGCTTCTGCACCGTAGCTACAAATCACATTGAATGTGCTGCTGAACAAAACATGCTTTATAATGTGGAGCATCTGCCCATTTTAAGAATATCCAGCATTTTAATGCCGGATCATTAGTCACCTGAGAGTAAATTGATAGGTTATCAAGTTCTGCGTATTTCAGTCAGTGTTCAAATAAACCCCACTTGTGTAATGCAGGAATATTCTAAGTTCAGCATCCTCACAGTACAGGTGAGTATCTCCATATATAACAGTGTTGTGAAACAGAAAGACACGTCCCGCAGCTCCTGAATCACAGCTTTGAAATGCAGCATGACAATTGTTTCATTTCGAGGCCAGTGGTGATGAGCTCTGTCAGCAGGGCGAGTAATTAGGAGAAATAGGGATCACTTGACTCATCTTTTCTTCCTGCCTTTGCCAGGTCTTTAAAGATACCATTTTCACCATCTAAAGCCTACTCTGTTCATTTACTGCATCATATTGTTCTGGAGTTATGTTTATGAAAAGGGACTCTACATTTTTAATTTAAACTTTTTTTTCTCTTTGAAGCAATAAAACCATTTTAAGTGCTTTCTATAAAGGTGATAATGTTATTTAGAATGCATAAATGGAGATGAAAATAACTGAAAATAATGAGTCAAGCCAATAAAACTGGCAGAGGAATCAGCCAAATGGTAGCTCAAAGAAGGCAAATCATATATTAAAAAAGAGTTGAATCATTTTCTTTTTAAAATCCAGCTAGACACGCAATTCCTTATCTCCGTCACCTGACATTTGCCACATCTTCCACTTTATGAACACAAACACTTTGCTTGGTAAAAAGGCAGAATCTTTCACTACAAAGTATAGCAAGATGTGGCAGTTTTACACTATTTCTGTTATTAAGTAGTGTTACAACAAGAGAGGGCTTGTTAAAATTTTATTGTTTTAGTAGTAGCATTCTCCAGAAAAAATACTAATATATGTCCAACACTGGGATTGTCTGAACAGATTATCCAACAATTACATATTAATTATTAATCACCCAGTGCTTCAGAAGCCACCCCGTGGCTCCCTGGTGCAGGAACTCTACTGCTTTTGCAACCTAATGATATGATTTTCCCAGCTGTGGTGTTGCAGTGCTCAGCCAGAAGGAAGGCTAATGACAGAGGGAAACATTAAGTTATAGGGATGCCTAAGGTTATACCTCACCTTGCTTGGAGGAGATTATGAAACAGTAACCTAAACAAATTCAGCAGGCAAAATACAGAAAACTAGTTAGATGACAGATTATAGTTAGAATTGGAGGGGGCATGTGTTTTAAGTGGTCTGTATAGGGATTAATGGAAATACCTGAAAATAAGGAAATAGGGAAGATCTTTTCCCCCTGCATTCCCCAAGAACACCTTTTCCGACTCCGTGTTTAAGTGGCAAGCCTGAGAACTGTGATTTGCATTATCTGTACACATTCTTGGCTGTACATAGTTACCACTCAGGAAAACAAGATTGATTTCTCATTCTCAAGCACATTTATAATGTCTGTGCAAATGAATGTAGGGCATATCCTGGCTAGATCAATATTTATGCAGCCTACTTTAGAAAGCAAGGGAGTTGCTTCTGAGCAGCAGGGGATCTTGTAATTTCTTTTCCTATGGTTTCCTCTTTTCCTCGTTTTCAGTGAAATTTGTTTGCATAATGCTCCATGCTTGCAGACAATTAAAGGGAGTTTTCATGAAAGCCCCTGCAAAGGGCTGAGCCGCTGCTGGCACCGAGGCAGTGCCAGTGCCTGGGGAGTCCCTGGGGTGGAGGGAGGTGTGGATTAGCCCATGGAGCTGCAGGTCAGGCCCGTGGCAGCAGGTTGGCCCCACGAACGTGTGGTTGTGGTAAGGTGTGCGAAGGTAGCGAGGGTTTGTGCCGCTCCCCGCAGGGACAGGGGCTTTCCTCACCAGCTGGCGGTGGAGCTGGTGGCTTCTGCCCCCTCCCTCCAGCTCCATCGAGCCACTTGTCTTTGGCTTTGCGCACTTATTCCACTTGTGAAAGAGCAACAATTAATTATCCTAATTAAACCCAACTGCAGAATATCGAATACTGTGGTTTGTTTCATTCTTCTAGGTTCACCTCTTTCGTGCACACATTCCCCATACTGTTGTCACAGCTAATCTCTTTCATTCATTTTGAAATGGTGGGCAGGGGGCCAGGGGAGAACGGAACACATAATAAATCAAAAGGCAGTAGCAAAACATTAAAAAGAGCCAAGCTCCCAGCAGTATGCCGGCATCCATGTTTAAAAGGATCTTCCTAAACAGCTGTTTTCTCACAGCACAGCTTTCATTTTTTTGATGCTTAGGAGGAGGCGATTTCACTGACCCACAGACAGAAGGTGGCTTTTGTGAATAACCTTTACTTTTCCTTCTGCCATATTTACCAGATTTTTTTTTTTCCAACCTGACTTGATTAAACTCAAGGGCCTTCAAATGCCCCTGGTAATGCAAGTTCCTGCAGCGTGATGCATGTCTTTGGAAATTAATTGGGAGATGATTACAAGTAATTTTGCAGTATTGGTATCTTCTGACTCACTGTCAATTTAATTTGCCATCAAATAAAATAGACTTTATGTATATAAAGTATTCCCTGCAAGCATTATTTTTTTTTAAAAGAAGCTCCACCCTGATGCAAACATGACAAGCTCTAGACTATTAAATCATCTTGATTTCCGTGGCCATAGCATTGAAATGCAGCATTAGCAAATACAATATATTGAATGCCTCTGTAGTAAATAATTCCATTTTTTTCAAGTAACTAACTAGGCAGTAGGAACCCTGTCATTTCTGTGTTGACAAAGTATCTTAGTTACTGAGTAACTATAGAGATGTTTTCCTAATGCTTGACGTAATTATCAAAATGCCTTCCAATAGCTGGTGAAAATGTTAAGGCCCGAAGAGTAATTCCTAGAGTGTAGTTCACTGTTCGCAGGAACATACAAGTCAGAGCAGCACAGGCCAGCTATGCACCCACAACTAAATAGATCTTCAATGTATTTCTTCTTGCCATCAGTCCCTTTGGAGCAAACTGGAACATCTGAGGCTGCCCTCCAAATCAAGTTTCAGATTTGGTCAGCCTCAGGCACAGGGCCAGGGAGAAGAGACAGCCACAGACATCCTAGGGCATTAAGTCACAAATTAGTTTGTTTCCCTTATAAAAGCTCCAGCTGCTGGAGTTCTGTGACTAGGTAAGGATTTACACTCTGTGTTGGCTTGTTCAGAAAGGGGGGTGCAGTTGAAAGTATGTGCAAAGCCTGCCCCAAGAGCCCCAAACTCAAAAGGATACTGGGTTTGCTACTTCCCAATCTGTAGGCAAATCTTTCTTCACGGTCCCTGGCCTGTGCTGTTTTAGTACTTAGGGGTGGTTCAGATTTTGCCCTGCTGCTGTTAACTCTCTACAGATCTTGACTCCTGGGAGCCTCTGGCAGACACCCCAAAGCTGGATGTGTCCTATGGCCTGAAGAACATGGACTAGTGCACTGCGGTGGGGGACATTTCCTGCTTGGCATTCATGCTGTGCTGCACATGGCTGATTTTTCTCCTAGAAGTGATGTGTAGCATATAGAATTTCAGTCTGAGCTGTGCTCAATGAAGAGTGAAGGCTGGAAGGGATCCCAGTGGGATATTTACTGTCTCTTACTGGCTTAGGGTATTATAGATACCATACAAAAATATTACTTATAGTATAATGTCAACAATAATATATAAACTGCACCCACGTTGTTCCAACAGGTTGTCTTTTAGATATGCAGTGACGGAGGCTGGTTTGCCTCCATGTCTGGCTGCTGCCTGTCCTCTGCCCCGCTGCCCTAACCAGCTATAATTATTTCCCAGTGACTAACCTGAAACTGCCTTGCTGTCCCACAGGCGGAGAGCAGAATAATTGCCTTCCGCTTTGCAGCTCCACATGTTGAAATACCCTTCTTTCCTTCTTCAGGCAAAACGAGGGCAGTGCCTTTGGACTTTCCTCATAGGTGATGTTCTCCAGGCCCCCTGTTAGCCACATGGCTGCCCTTGTCCAGCTGGGGGGCTCTCGATCTGGGAGAGCCATACCCCAAAACCACTGCCTGACTTCCAGCAGGGGAGAGGAAAAGGGCTTGTGCCTGCACCTTGTGAATCATACCCTTGTCAATGCATCCCAGCGTGGCGTTTGCCTTTGTCTCAGAAACACGGTGCTCCCAGGCTTTAGCTCACAAGCCAGCTTCCTGCCCAGCAATCTGCCAGCCAGGCTATTGCCTGACTGGATTTGTCTGTAGTTCCTGCCTGATAGCACCAGCTCATATGAGCTTGTCCCTGTTCTGAGTTGCACCCTGTGTTTCCGGCCCCCCCAGCACAGCATCCCCTCAGCGACACCTGTGACAATGCCAGCCTCAGCACCAGCCTGCCCTGTTCCTGGTACAGCCACTGTGCCTGCTGTCACTCCCCCTCTTGCTACAATTTGACAAGCCTTGTGTCATCCTCTTGTAAATTTCTCTTTTGAGCTTACTTATGATGAGAATGGCATCAGAGACACTGTGAGAAGCACTTGGAAGCCAAGATGTGAGACATCTACTGCCTCTCTCCTTTCTGTAAGACTGATGATTAGCCATAAAAGGAAATAAATTTGCTTTAGCTCACTTAGTGCTCTTTCCTTTTATCACCAAGGGTGAACTAGTCCATATTTGATTATATGCTCCAATATTTCCAGGGCATTGACATGAAGTTGGCCAGTTTTCTCCTTTGCCCTCAGTTTTAAAGGCAGCCACCCTATTTGTCCATCTCCACAAGTCACAGGTTGACTCATCCTCCATCAAGTCTCACAGACAACTAACTACTCATGGCTCAGAGGTGCCATTAGACAGGTCTTCAGTAGTATCTGAGGTCAAAGTATTGCTGCCAATTTGCAAATAATTAACTTCTGCATGAACTCTTCCCTTGCTAGAGTCACCCATCTTACCCGGTGGTGCTGCTGGTGTTTGTGTTACCCACCCACATGCAACTGGTGCTTTGGGGAAAAGAGGTAAAAACTAAAGGCACCAAACACTTCTTCTACAGAAAGGAGCACAATGAAAGCATTCCTGTTTCAGGAATTAGAGATCATAGAATCATAGAATGGTATTCCTGATGTGATTCACATTAGAATCTGGCTCCTGGTGTTCCTTGATAATCCTCTCTCAGCTTACACCCTGGCCCTTGTTTGCCCCTGCATGTTGGGGCAATGCTTTGTACATGCTGCCTGTTGGCTTGCCAGGTCTCCTCTTCCCGCGCATTTCCCTCCTGTGCTGAGGATGGAAGACTGCAACAATTAAAGAGTAAAAGGTTTTAGAGAGCAAATAAGTTAGCCATGCCCTGGTACGTGTCACTGTAAGTAAAATAAAACAGTAAATCAGCAGATTTCATGGAAACGGCATGGCCCAGGCTTTGCTCATGGAGCCAGCACGAGATTTGTGCATTCACAGATCCACACAGACGTGGCCATCCCTGGTGCACAATGTCCCACCCCAGCTCGCAGGGCTGATGAGGCCAATTTCTCTCAGTGCTGTTTGCATTGAAAGGAGTCGGTTCAGAGTGAAAAACACTCTTCTGCAGCATAAATCAGCCCTACAGAAACTCAGTGCTCAGCCATACCATTAATGCGAGAGCTGTTGTGCTGTTTCGAATTAGGGAGCAGGGACATCCCCAAGGCAGCACAGGGAGAGACAAGGAGACGGCAACGGGAATGCCAGGGTGCAGGTATTTGACATAATCTTTGAGAAAGGCCAGTGGCTGCTCTCTGCCACTCTACCCATTATTTCTTTCTCCTCTTTGGCTGACCAAAAAGCACAAGCCAACCGTGTTTTGTTAATAATGAAGAAAAATGGCTTTTTGTTGCCAGTGCTGCCACTATGCATCCCCAGAAATTCCATGAGCGGCTCTGCTCAGGAAAGCTATGCTTGATTAAACTGAACCCTGGCTTCCGAAATACTGGAGCAAGGGCTGTTGTGGGACTTCATCCAGTATAACTGTGTTTTATTTTTATTGCTCCTCATCTGTTTTCCTGGTTTTGATAGGGCCAGAGAGCACCTTGGCTCAGCAATCTCTGCTCTCAGCACTGTGAGGACAATCACGCACTGAGTGACCTTACTGAGGTGCCTGTCATGTAAAAACCCTTCTGTCACCTGAAGTCCTGCCTGCACCAACTTTTCTCTCTCCTTCATGAATATTTATAGAGGCAAAACTAGATATTGCATGAACCAGTGTGGAACTCTAAAATTATGCAATGAGCAATTTCGTATAGAATGAAGTTCCTTGGCAATTCTTCCATATAGTTATAACAGTAAGATTTGTGCATGTGCAATTCCCAGTGTGAAATCAATTTTACTTTTTTTTTTAGGAAGGGATAGAAGATTAATGTGATTCTCCACACGCGTTCATCCCCAGACCTTGCTGGTTTCCATTCTGCTGTAAAATGGTGACAGTGCCCCTGCCACTCAATTTGTATTTTCCTTTGCCCGCATATTGCTTTTGTGTCTCCTTTTTTATCTCACATCTAAGATCACAGTTTTGTTGCGAGATGGTGTCTTCCTCAAAATGCATCAATAATAGAGAAAAAAATGAAGGAGCCAGTCAGTGCTGTGGTAGGCGAGAGGAGTAAAGTAGGTTAGGCAGTTAGCATTCATCAAATATTTAGTGAGTGATACAAGCCGAGGCCAGCTGTACGGGATCTTGATATGTTTTCTCTTTGTGCAACTCGGTTAGTCCATCACACAGGTCCCTGCAGAGCACCCCAGTACTTACCCGTGGCCCTGACCTACATTTTGCACGGCATGTGTGCCTGTCTTTCCCCAAATGGCAAAGCCCGGTTTGGAAGAGGGTTTTGCTCCCATTTCAAGGCACCTGCAGCTGTGCACAAGCAGAAATCCAGCATCTGGCCCCCTCTTGCCCTGGCTGTGACCTGAGCTGCTGTTGTAGGTAAACGTTCCTAAGCCCTTACTGTAAAATGGTCTCTGTGTTTCCCGTTTTCTTATTCAACCCTTTTCTCATCCTACTTTTTTCCTTCTTATAGCAGACAGTGCTCTGGGAGAAGCCAGCATTTTCCAGTGGTAAGATCAGCTGAGCTCGCATGATTTCTCGAAGCCACAGTGCTGGAAGGTTGGGTTTGTCTTGTGCTGGGGTTTTGTTCCCTCAAAACACCAGGAAACCTGCTAAAGAATTATCCTATAATGTCATGGGAATGGGTTATCAATTCAAAAAGGCTTTAAGACTGCTGGGGAGATGAAGCCAGCAAGCACTGTGCCACGCCAGGCTTTGTCATGGCACCCTCAGGGTGCTGGGGGCTTGCTGTTTCTCTGGGTCCGTACAGCGCCCACAACCTGTGGGGCCAGGTGGCTCCTTACACTGGGCTGCGTTACAGTGCAAGGGCCTGTGCCTGTTCAGAACCCACAGACACAGGGACCTGGGACAAACTGCCTCGCCTCATCCCTTAAATCCCCCAGTGTGCTCCTTTCCACTGCCAGGCTCTTTTTCCCAGCACCCTAGTGCAGGTGTGCTGCTTCACCCAAAAACTGTTTGCCGGCACGTGAATTCCTCTTCCTTTACAGCAAGGCTGGGTCTCCTGACAGCTCCTGCAGCTTGTCTGTGTGCCCCTATTCCCCTGCACTGAGCTGCCTGCCAGGAACCCACACACCTTTTTGGCTTCCACAGCCCAGAATTGATGGGTCCTGCTTAGCAGGTACCTGCCAAGTGCATCCCTTTGGTTTTATTTTTGTTTATCAGGGTCTCTCTGTACTGCAGCTCTCTGCTAGGCAGCTCCCAACACGTAGGGCAGATCACAGAAACATGAGGCTGTGGGATAAGCAGCGAGGGCTCAGGAACGTGCTCTGATTTGCTAAAATTGCCTGATGAAGCTCAGAGCAGCAACTTCAGGCACTTGCAAAGCATGTAACAAAAGTAGCACCCTCAGGCAAATATCTCCCTAATTTCTTCACATAATTATTAAAAGGGCAAATTTAGGAGAAAATATTAATCCCTGTCCATAGAAGACTTGCTTTTCTCTTTTACTCCAGGCTAGAAATATCAATGGAGTTAAACATTTGTTGACGCTTGCACAAGCACAGCCAGACCAAGCGAGCTGAGTAAAGGCAAACCTTTCCAAAAGAGAAGCCAGAGCCTGCTGTCGCTGGCAAGATGCAGGGCTCGAAGGAAATGAAGATGAGTGAGATTGCAAAACTGAGATGCCTGCACTTGCAAATTACTTGTAATGGCTCCAGAAACGACTTGTCTAGTGCTGTTGTTTTACCTTTTACCTACCACTAGGTATGCACCTCAGCTCATTAAAGGACTGTATCGAGACATATAATTTGTTTACAGCTCGTTAATTGCCATTATAATAACAATAGCATGCGAAAGCACGCTGGCGTTTCGGTGGTAGCACGCAGGCGAGCCTCCCGACGGCAGCTCATTGCTTGCCCAGTGCCCGCTTGCAAAACACTCTTTAGTCCTATTAGGAGTAATTTCGGGGGCAGATTGGGGAGCACGAGTCTTCCCTTTGCCACAGACGGAACACACACAGTTCAAACTTGTTTCCTTCCTAATTACGGGTGAGCAAAGCACAGGCGCTGTTCTTTCCATCTGGGTCATTTAGGGTTTGAAAAGAAGCTGATGAGGAAGCCAAGGAATTATAAAACGAGGTTGGTTCTAACTTCTCTATCCCAGCTTTAACGCATGCAGTTGTAGAGCAATGCCTCCTGCTCCCAGCAGAAGATCTTAAGCCATTCCTCTGGGTACCAGCTCAGAGGTTTCTGCTTTCCTTTGGACACAGTCCTTAGGCTGACCCGGTATGCGAGGCTGAAAAAGGTGGTGAATCAGCNAAAAAAAAAAAAAGGACAGAAAGGGAAACAGGAATTCTGTTGCTGGCTGAACCTCAGGTGCCAATGGGAATTTGGCTTGCCTGACACAGGGTGCAGATTATGACTGGGATGCCATGAATCCTGGTAATGTCCTCCTCCGGCATTTGGTGCTTCTTCTGAAAAAAAATCAGATCTCAGAATCTGGAAATGGGCTTTGCACTTATTTTCTGTTAAGAAGAGTTAAAAAACTGCAGGGAAGTAAAAAGGATTCAAAGATTTTACAAAATATGCAGACAGCTATTTCTTTTGACAAGCTTTAGTAAGTAGAGCCAGGTTCTGACTGAGGGGCATAAATGCTCTTTTTTGGAATGGAAATATTTTTCCTAGTAGTTTGCTATTCTCTAAACTTGTCATGAAGCACAGAGCAATTGTCAGCAATGTGCCCCATGAACGCAAAAATATCTTGGATAAACTCTATCACGAGATTTTGCCTTTCAAACATTTTTAATTCAAGTGATCACTGTTTGCCAAGAAATAAAAGATATAAAGAGAAGAGGTTCTGCTTGGTTCAGTTATAGATCTAGAACAATTATTTTTTGGTTGCAGAAAAAGCCTTGCTGTTTCTACTGTGTGTCTTGAGGAAAAATTCTTTCTTGCCAAGAGATTTTATGAGAAGCACCGGCTGTGCTATAAAATCATGCTGTATTCTTCATTTAATCACAGGGAGCTGATTTAAAATGCAGACACTGAAAGCAAGAGATGAAATCTCACGACTTTGTGTGAACCCACTCTTGTGATGGAGGACAACTCCTGACTTTGGTTTTCGCTGCAGTAATGTGTAAGTCCTGACAAACACTTTCAATTCATAGCATCTGCACAAGTTTCGTGCTACAGCTCCAGAGCCAAGTAAACATCATATCACAGCAGTGGATTTCCCCATCTTCATGACATCAGCTCCTTAGCAGGACATTTAGTGGCTGAATGCTTCAGTCATGAGTGTGGCCTCTTTCTGGGTCATTTTTCCCAACTTGACTCCAGTACCTGGCTCTTTCTGGTTTCCCATGTACAGCAGAAATCAATTTCTGATTTCCCTGGAGCCATCACCAGATCTATATTTGCGGCCAGGGCTGCCTTGCAGGGGTTTCTGCAGCAAGGGGAGAGGCTGCTGACACCGACTGTGTCAGCCATACCACATTTGCCAAAAGCCTAGCAATGTGTGTTATGCAGAGAAAAGCCTTCAGCCCTCCTAGTCTGGTCTTGTGAGGCTCCTAGCTGAACTTAGGTGTCTCTGCCTGAAGGTAGTTGTCCTCTAGAAGAGTCAACTGGGGACATGACAGAAGATGGCAACTTCATCTGTCTCCCAGATCTAACCAAGATGTTACAACTGCAAGGAATTTACAGCAGGATTTTTCTAGAAGCAACAGGAAAAAGATTCTCAGACAGAGCTCACCGGGGCTCTTCTAGAACATCCCTCTTTCTATAAGCCAGATTAACAGGAACAGCTAACTTTCTTTTCTCTTTTTTTGCCCCGGATGTGCTACTGTGGCAAGCATGAATAGCCCTGGATACATCTGGTATATCTTGAGGAAGCCAGGTTTGATAAGGATTGCTTTCCCTGGCTTTTCAAAGTGGGAAATCTAGGTTTTACTGTGACCACATGTAGAAGTGTGCCTTGAGGAGCTGTCACCATCATCCAGTGCACTTGGATTTTGCTGCCACTTTGACTTTTTTCCCTGTGCTCACAAATGAGGTCTCTGTGGAAAGCTATTAGGCACCTTGCATCTTCCACTGGAGCAGACACCACGTATTAATTCAGAAGGGTTATCTTTGTTCCTTCAGTAATGCCAAGCACATTAACCTTGATGCGAAACAAATTAAAATGTTGTCATCTATACTGGGACAGTCGTGGGGCAAGGGCGTCTGTGCAATGTACATGGACACCACTGTTTAGGGTGTGCTTTGTTACCTGGAATAAATTCGTTGCAGTTTCTTGATCTACAGTACGGGATCCAGCTGTTGTGTAACTCTGGAAAAACCTTCTGTTGTTACACAACACTGTTTGGTATCACCCCATCTATGATCCAGCTGTGCAATTGAAGCTGTGCTGCCAGCACGAGTGCATTTGTACACTGCACATCCCTCTTCCTGCCCGGCTGTGTGTGGACACACACATCAAACACCGCTTGCTTGTTTGGGCAAACAGGGAACAATCCTCTTTTTCCCACAAATGGTGAGGGAATTGAGCTCAGAAGCTGAAGCAGGTTCATGACAATGATGATTTTGATTTGAACTGCACACGTGGACACTGTCTTACTCACAGGAAAAACAACCAGCCCTTGCCCCAAAGTACCAAACGTCCCCTGCCCAAAATGAGTCCTGCAAACGAAAATGTGGCTCCTGGACCAGCTCTGCCTTCCACTCCAGGTGTTTTCTGTCTGGGATTCATAAACCCTGGGTCATTCCCATTTACGTTACATGAAAAGAGGAGGAGAAATCCTGCTCCTGCCGGCCACACGCAAGCACTGGCCAACCTTTGTACCTGGGGTCAGTGGAGGTATCACCATGCAAGAGGTTTTGCTCCACCCAGAGAAAGAAGTGAGTCAGGTGCCATTGTCCATGAGCACGTGGGGTCACTGGTGCTACTCAGAGCTGTGGGACAGAGCGAGTGCCAGCTCTGCTGCAGCCTTCACTGGGGGCAGGAATGTGCAGTCTGATAATATGAGAGTTTTTTACTCTTATCAAGCTCAACACTTTTTCTTTTTTGGGGGAGAAAAAAAAAAAAAAAGAGGGGACACCTCATTGATGTACCTTCTCCCACACATGCTGTGGAAGTGCACACAAGGATGAAGAGCCGTGCGTGGCGGGGGGCTGTGTGTACCCTGCCATCAGTGGCTTTTCCAGCAGGCTCAGGGCTCTGGCACCAGTCACACAATCTGGCAAGGCATTTCAGATTTGCTGGAGCCCTTGGTCACACCTCACCAGAGCCCACCCAGGGTCGCTGACGTTGGTGCCTCTCTCTACAGCCACAGACCTCAAGCTGCGATCAGTATCTCCAGGCACAGATGAAGTGTGGACCTCAGCATGCGGCAACACAGCTCCTTACAAGGACCCTCAGAGAAGAGCAATAAATATCAGAGCTCATCATTTTACAAACACGTGGGGACCAGTCCTCATCCCAGAGCTCTTGCAACACCTCACAGGCAGCAGTGAAGGAGAGAAACCCTGGCAAATGTCTCCTAATGGTGTTTAAGTCCTCAGCTCCCAGTGAAATCAGAAGGCGTAAGTTAGCCTGGAAGATCTGGCTTGAATGAAGCAGGACATTGTCACACTCCAAGTAGCATGGTGGTAGAGAAGACAACAATCCTAAATCTCCTGAATCCCAGCCTTGTGCTCTTTCTTCTCAAGTTCATGAGTGCTTAACCTTTGAGAAGCTTATGCTAATATTTCCATGTTTGTTTAAAGTTTTAAAACGAAACCTAATCACCTGCAGGCAATCCTCCATGGCTTTTTTTTTTTTCAGTCCCAGATGCAAAACAACCCTAAACTTGCTCTGCAGATCTGCTGACACAGAGGAGATTAAATGCTATTTTGCTGGTCTTTTAAAACCCCTTATTGATTTTTCCCTGGGTTCATATAGGGTTCACAAGTGAGAGTGTTGGTCCTTCGAGTATGACTGTCCATTTTAAGTGCCACTTTCTGCATTAAGGGACAGGCTGCAAAAAGGGCAATACGGACAGTAATGCTGAAGGGCTTGCTCATGGCCCAGAGCCTCACCAGCTTAATTTGAAATATGTTTTTTACCTGATACAGTTAAAGCATCACAGAGGGTGGTGTGGAGGTCTCAGCCATTTTAACCAAGCATGGTGCTGTTGGCTTCAGAGAACGATGAATCCAGAGCAATTGGCCTTCTGTGAGTGGCAGAGGGGAAGGGCCTACTTCCTTTTGGACCTGCTGTCCCACCTTGGTTTGTGATTGCCTGGTTGGTCGGACTCTGTCCCCAAGGTGTGGATACAGAGCCACGGCACAAGCCACAGGCACATTCTGGGCACCAAACCCCTGGGGCCAGGGCCACATTTTGAAGATGTGGGAGCAGGGCTCCCACCAACACTGGCTGTACTCAGAGACACCCACACATGGCTGTCAGTGTCACTGTTTGGGAAAAAGGACCGCCACAGAAAGGAGACTCAGGAGCTGAGCTCAGGTGTGGACCTTGATCATCCACACAGCTGGAGCATCAACCACCTGATAACCCTGTCAGCCACATCTGCTGGAGGTGCTGCCTGGCTTCCAAGCCACCACATGGCTCTTGGTCATGGCTTTGTCAGAAATCTCATTCTTTGAAATAGAGCACAGAAACTGAAACAGCAAAGGGAAAGAGATTAACATACTGGAAGAGAAAATGCTGCACAAAGAGCTTCACTGGCAATTTCAACATAAATCAGGGGTATCTGGTAGTACTACAAGGAAGTGAAAATGGGGTCTTATTACAAGAGATGTTGGACAAGCGTGATTACACTTGCAGTTGCCCGGGTGACAAGTACACATGTAAATGAAACAAAAAAATCAGGCATACCTATAAACAAAGCATCGAACCACACAATAAATAAGGTCAGAAGGGACTGTCTGGCCCAATCCCTACCCAAAGCACAATCAGCTTTAAAGTGAGAGTAAGCCTTTTTTGGGAGAGCTTTGCACATCCCTGCAGGAGACAGTTTGACCACCAACCCTGTGCAAGTTGTTTGCTAATTTGCTAATATTTAATTGGGATTTCCTTGTACATAACTTCTGTTTGGTGCCTCTAGTCCTTTCACTGTGCAGTCCCAAGATGACTCTGGCTCTGTATTTCCTGCAAGGTGGTGTCACACAGCAGTAAGGTCTCCTTTCAGCCCTCTCTTCTTCAGGCTGGATAAACCCAGCTCTCTTGTCCTCTCCTGGTATGCCACAGACTTCTGTTGGACTTGCTCTGGTACCAAGGACCCTACAACTGGACATGGCACACTTAGATGTGGCCTCACAAATGCTTCATGTTTTCTTCCAGAGAGGCTGAAAATTTGTTTGGTTTGGTTATAATCTAGGTTCTCTAAATTTAAGAGGTCTTGCTTTTCCTGTTTAAATGCGCTACTGACTAATGCTGGACGTGATACTCAGAAGGATCTTCAGCTGACCCCATGCGGCTGCTCCCTTCTTCTTAGCTGGTTTCTAATTGTCAGAACAGGGAGGCTCCTGAACAACCTTTTATTGAGCGAAGTAGGACAAAATTCAGCCTAATTACCACTCTAGCAGAGCTAGGGCAGTCTGGAACAGAAGTCTACAGTGAGCTGTGGGTGGTGGTGGAGGTTGCAAGCCTTGCACAGGAGTCTCATGAGGTGTCTTAAGCCCCTACATGCCTCTTCACCGTTTTAAAACACAAAACCTGTGCTTGCCCTTACCTCAGCGCCTGCAGAGCAGAGCACAGCCTGTGGCAGCGATCTTGGGCCATGCTTTGGTGCCACTCCTCTTTTCCTCCAAATGTGTGGAGTCATGCCAGGCAAGCCAGGCCGCTTCTCGCACCCCGCTTTCCTTGCCCCTCCAGGCACGGGCGCTGCTCCCACACGCATCCTCTCTCTTCCACACGGTTCATTTTCCCCCATGCTCTGACTTACACCTCCTTTTTTCCCCCCGTTTTGTAGCAAGCTCCACCTTGGCTCTGCGAGAGTGACACAGGCTTCAGCCCAGCAGGGTGCGTGGTCCAGTTTTCCCCACACGTTTCCTTCAGGGTGGCCTCTGTGCATTGGGAAAACATTGCAGTAAAAGCTGACCAGGATTGAAGGCTGAGCTGGCTTTTATTCTGATAAGTAATCAGGTCGCATAAACGCTACTAGATATGATCAGTTGCATGATCTCTGCAGGCAAGTTCTTCAGCAAGGAGGGCAAAGCCTTCAGTACTCTGCTTCATGGCAGAGCCAGAGCTTTGTGCATTCCTCGGCCAAGTCCTATCGCATTTGAGGCAAACACATTTGCCTCTGGGCAGGGAGGCAGGGGCAAGCAGAGCAGGGGCACTGCAGCCAGCTTTGCAAAGCCTGTCTTGTTCCTCTATACCCTTCCCCCAGGACTCTCTGCCTCCATCCATCCATCCATCCATCCATCCATCCATCCCTCCCTCCCTCCCCGCAGGTCTGAGGCAAGCCGAGGCACGTGGCCAGCCTCTGGAGCAGGAGCCAGTGGACACCAGCAGTTCTCAGCCTCAGGATGTTTCCCTTTGAACAGCTTGACAGCAAAAGCTTTCATCCTGGAGAAGACTGACTTGCATCTGTGGCTCGTCTGCCCATGTTACTGGGATTTGCACACCAGTGGCTAAAACCTGGCTTTGGTTTTAAGGTCGAGTGCTTGAGTGGGGTGGAGCTGCCGCGGTGGCCTTTGCCCCGGCTTCAATCCCTCTGCCTGAAAGGTCTCACAGGACAGCCCTGGATATATGGGATGCGTTATAGCTGAATTGTACCTTGGCAAAGCTGCTTAGTATTCATCCTTCAGGGCCAATTGCTGGCTATCATACAGAGCAGGGGCAATTCATGAGGAAGAAAAGGCATCTTTTTGAAAAATAAAGTGGTTTGGGTTTTTCTCCCCTCCAAGAAGCCTGTGAGGCAGAGTGACAGGATGCATGAAGAGAACATTTATGCAGATGAGCAGCGTGGCCTATTTAAGAGCAAAGTGAAAGAGCAATTATTCTGCAGCTCCATTCTGATGTTAACCAAAAATAAAAAATTGTTGGGACTCGGCAAAAGGACCACACACAGCCAAGGAAGCAGCACTGGCAGTGGGGGAAGTTACACTGGCAGAGGGACCCTGAGCAGGAAGCAAATGAATGCTGAGGCTCCCACTCACAAAATCACCAACCCAGGGTTTGCAGGAGCACTTGCCATGAGTAAGAGCATTAAAACCCCTCTGCGAGGCAGGCTGGAGGCAGTACAGGAATAAAGCCAATTGCTGTTGTACTCATTTCCCCATCCAGGAAGCCAGGGCTAACTCTGCCCTCTGTTTCTGGCCAGCTGAGCTTGCACAGCCAACGCTGCACCTCAGACAAGGCACGTGGCAAAGCTGCCTGTACGTTCTATAGGCACAACCCAGCAGCTCTTAGGAAAAGACTTTGGAAGCCTTTGCAGAAGCCACCCACAACTTATGGTAAGAGAGAACCAACAGTTTTGCCTAAAAAGCAGCTATTTTCTTGGGTTTTATTTTGATGCTTAAAGGAGCTTTTATTTATCCAGGTTTCAGAGAGGACAAGAGGAGACTAAGCTTAAAAAGGACAAGGGTACCTGATCTGTTACACAGGTTTCTGAGCAGAAACCTCACCAAGATGAGCAAGAACAGTTCACACAGTGTCAAAATACCTGCAAGTTTCAGCACAAGTGGCCCTCCATCCCCACTTACACTCTCTACTCTCTGCAGTGGTGATGTACAGTAGAATTCCCTGCTCCTGTGTGTCTAAAAAGTGATTCTTAGAACTTGACCTGCACTTGTGAACTCTGAGGCTCTCAGAAGCAAATTCCCAGAGTAGCCTGCTGAATATCTCCCAGATAACTTAAAGTTAGCTCTCCTGAAGTCCAGGGTAGCAACTCTGCTCTCCTTTTTTCTCCTTACACTGAGAAACAAAGTCAACCATTTCATGATCACTGTGGCCCACCACCACATCACCCACAAGTCTCTCTCATGCACCTTGGGGCAGAGGGGTCAGCTGCACACGGCCAAACTCTGTTATGAGCCCCATCCCACAGGCATCAAACAGGCCAGATTCAGGAGCATGGATATAACCCTGGGCTCCTGATGCCAGCTGGACGCATTTCTCCCAGAGCAAATGCCTGCTGCAGATGAGTGGATTTACGCTTTCAGCTTCACACTGCTGTTTACAATGAGTGCAGTGGGGGACAAAAGCATCTCTGTGTCTCACAGAGGCATGGAAGTAATTATAAAGAGAATTCTTAAGTGCTCAGATAACTTGAATCTTAAGACCCATCTACACAGAGTAGCTACCTCCTTGAGTCACGGTCTGTAACCTCAGAAAGAGGAGGAAAAAAACCCCACACTAGAAACATCCTCACAGCTGGATACTGGGAGAATAGGACAGCTTTCCCTCTGAGCAGGACAGGGAGTGATGCACATGGCTGCATTCACCCTTTCTCCAGGGACATGTTCAGCGCAAAGGAAAAAGCGTTAGAAAGAGAAGGGCAGTGCACAGCACCAGAGGCAAAGAGCCCCATCAGAAGCAGTGGTGCCAAGCTCAGCTATCAGACTCCAGCAGCTGTGCCTCCATTCAGATGCAATTCCATTTGTAGGTAATACAGCTGAGGGAAAATGTGATAAAAATAGATAAAATCAGTAATCAGCTGATAGTTGATCATTTTGCCCATCGGTCCCCCTGTAAAGGGCGTGCAACAAGAACCTCCTTCCGCTGCCTGCACCTGGGTCTCTCACTGCCACCAGAGCCACCCACAGCTACTTGTGGCAGCAATGCAGAGATAGAAAATAAGGTTCAAGACATACAGGAGACATCCACATGCCTGAAGAGGCAGCTGGAGGCCTGCTGGGATGTACCAAGGTTCCTCAAATGATGCTAGCCATCTACCCCTGAGCTACTTGAATCAAGGCCCACAGTTCTTGTTTTGCCTGCTTAAGGAGGACATTTGTATCAGTGGTGGGAATGAAAGGCCACCAGCTGAAGCACAGTCCTGTGGGACATGTAAGACCTGGTAGCACTGGCTGGGTTGGGGCAGGAGATGGAGACATGTTCCCACCTCACCAGCATTCACTGGGAGCTGCTGGAGACAGAGAATCACAGAATATTTTGGTTTGGAAGGGACCGACAAGAATCATCAAGACACACAAGCAAAAGCCTTGAAGGCAGGGACAGGGAAGGGGTGAACCTCATTACTTGGCTCGTGATTTCTCTGCCTACATTAGTCTGGAAGCTTTTTGCTGCAGTTCTCTTTTCAGCTGGCACTCCAGCATGAGGATGTGAAATTTTAGAAGAAAGGAAAAGCACTTTCAGCCTACCTTCAAACCACAAGTTGTGGTTTTGTTTAAAACAGAAGAAAGAGATAAGCCTGGCAAGGAAGGACAACCTCAACCCTCAGTGGTGGTGGTGGTGGCGGCTTCAGAGGTCCTTTGGCCCAAGCAGAGGCCCCAAGTACCTCAGAGAGGACAAGAAGCCAGTTTCCAGGCAGAGGAAGCAGGACAAGGGCACTGCTGAGCCACAGAGGTCCACCTGTTGTGCTGGGTGAGATTTCCACCAGTGCTCATGTCCAAGCCTCGTGTTTCTCCTGGGCTGTAGCACAGCCAAATTCAGCCCTGCTTTGGCCCTTGGGCAGCAGAAGGATCCAGAACACACGTGCACTTCCACCATGTGCCACACCAGTCTAGAGCTCAGCCACCCTCCTGCCTCCCACTTAGCTCCAGGGACCACTGAAGGGACCACCTTGCCTATGCCTGAGTTTCCTCTTAAATTCCTCAAGGGACAGAAACCGCAGCAACTTTCCTGTCCAGTGCCTCATGTCCTGGACACAGGCAGGCCTTGTCTCCCCATTGCAGCTGATGCTCCCCACAGGTGTGAAGACAAGGGCACTCTGCTTGATGCTCAGAAGAAATTGGATCTGCAGAGAGAGTTTGTCTCCAGCTACGTTTTCTGAACTTTTAAAGCCCTTTGAGCCAAAATATGACATTATCCAAACAGAACATTATGCTATAATAAACAACACAGAATGAAAATACATAAATTAATTAAAAGAGAAATAACTTATAGCCAGTGAAACCCAAAACAACAGGATGGGGCAAGGTATTTGTGGACACACTGAGGCAGACAAACAGCAGCACATGAGACTCACAAGGAGATGAAATGGAGGGAAACCACAGGAAAATGGCATAACCAGGGAAGACAAAGTTTTGTCCAACTTGCCCAGCAGCAGCCCTGGAAGCAGGGATTTTGTGGCTGATCCCATTGCCTCACTGCGAGAGAAGGGAGAACATGGGAAGTGGTAGTACAGTATGGTTTGTGGCCAAAACTTAGGTGAGACCCAACAGAGGCAGCACAATGGAAGTGGAGATGAAGGGGAAAATGATCTTTTTTTCATTTGGATAAGTGTGCCCAGCTGAGCCCAGGTTGCTCCTCACAGGTGCTATTGCACACCCTCCTTGTGAGAGCCCAGCCAGCGCTACTCTGCTCTCCGTAGATAAAACAAACAGCAGGCAAAGCCCTAGAAAGGGAACAAAGAGCCTGTAGGATTGGAACTCTCTGGAAATAAACCAACCACCACTCAATGCATTTGCATTCACGTTTGTGAGGCAGCACCACAGGATTATCGACGCTCCTTGTCTCAGGGAGGGAAAAGTGACATTTTAGACTCCGAGTGCTGACAAAGGCAGGCAAGTGAGTTTTTAGCTGAGACTACAGTATCTGTGAATTAGAGAAATCTATTTTGTTTCTTTGATACGGCAACTGCAGTCTGATGCTGAACCTGCCCTCTTTCACCTGTCCCTGCTGCCTCAGGCACACGATGTAATAACTTATTTTAATAGGTCTCAAGTGAGCAGTGAAATCCATAACCACACAGTTTGATGGCTTCCTCACTGCTGCAAAAACACTTGTGTGGAAGTGTGGCTGCAAAGCCCTGTTTGCTTCGCTGGAGGGCCCCAGCCAGCTCAACCAGCACCAGGTTCCTTTGGCTCCCCATCTGTTGCACAACAGAAATCAGTTCCTGAGTGCCTGGGACTGAATTTGAACCTGAACCAGCCTTAAATACACAGCATTTAGTGACTCTATTGGCTACCTTGTAGTCCGAGTCTTTCCATCTCTTCTTCCCTCTCCCCGAAGAGCTGTATTTTGCTCTGTGGCCTTGCTGCAATTGTCAAGCACTTGAAATGGTGTCTCTGCAAACTTGGTGACCTCCATCTTCATCTGCCACCTGCTGTTTTTCAGTCCACAGCTGACACAGAACCCATGAGAAGGAAACCATGACTTACCTAGGAGGGGTTTTAAGACAGCATATTGCAGAAGGGACCTCACCCGAGATGAAGAGATGCTTGCCAGGGGGTTGCAGGACAGTGAGGCTGCCCCTCGAGGGGAGGGACCCCAGCCTCCCCACAGCCCCCCAGCAGAGCCAGCAGCTGCACATAGGCCCATCAACAGCCCCGGCCCAAGAGCAGCAATGGGGTAGGTCCAAGGACCACCCAGGGGTCTTGGCAGGAGCAGCAGGAGAGGGAGGCACCCAAAACATGGCCCTGAGACCCACCTGGGAAGCCCTGGCCAGCACTTAGCTGGGATGAGGCACACAGAGAGCCCTGACCGAGCAGCACCAAAGCCCCTGGCTGAGCTGAACTGGGGCTGCTGGGCCCAGGGGAGGCTGGGCAGGCTCATTAAGGCCCATTAGTGCTCCCAAGGCCCAGCTGTTCATTTCTGCATCAGCTTTGGCTTGTTTCCCCCTCATCCTCTGCCGAGCAGCCACCCTGCTGGAGCTCTGCTCTGTGCAGCTCAGCTCCCGCTCGGGGACGGCGCAGGCAGCTGTGGTGGCTCCCCCGCCATCCCTCCCTCTCCCGCCTTTAAACTCTCACGTTTCCCTGTATCAAAGGCACGGCCAGCTGTAAAAATAATGTCCTGGCATGGATGGAAAAATACGGCACGATGCACAAACACCTAAGCAGAGCAAAGCGAGGCTGCGTGCAGCTCGAGAGAGTGCTTGAAGCAAAATTAATTTTGTTTAATTTTATTAAAGAACCAAAGGCGCTTCCCAGCTTTTAAGTGGCAACAGGAGGAGCCTGGCACGTCCCTCCATCAGAGGCAGACGGGAAGAGCACACGGACCAAAGGGAACAGAGCATATGGAACGTGTTACCCATGTCTGTCATTGAAGAAAGCAGCTTTAAAGAGTTCAGAAGGAAACTAGATACATTTCCAAACAAAAAAAGGCTGAAAAATACGGGGTGAGTGACAATGCCCAGTGGGGAGGGGAAAGGGCTCCCATCGCCTTCCCTCTGACTGAGAAAGCCTGGAGCACTAAAGTCTTTTGAATATGGAAGTTGTCTAAAACTGGTTAAAGATGTGCACTGAAGAGCTGAAAGACGAGACTTTAAGGCATTAATCAATAAGAGGGTTTTGGGAAATAAAAAAAGTGAGGTCCCAAATAAATTAATAAACTTTCTAGGTGCCCACACTCTGGCTATACACATCATTGGAAATGTTGACCTCACTTGACCAACTGCGTCCCAACCCAGGCTCTACTTGCTTACAAGACCACTGGCTGTGTGCTTTTAAAATAGGTCAAAAACCAGAAACAATTGAAGTTTTTAAATGAAGCTTCTGCAGCACAGACCACCAGCGAGCAGTCCTCGCCCCCTGTGGCTCCTGATTACAGCACCCACTCCTCTGCTAGTAGGAGCAGCAGGTTGCTCACCCCTACCCACACGCAAATCAAAACTTGCTCTGAAGCTCTCTAGTGCTGTGCATGTCACCTGCCACTGACCAGGAGGTGGCATCCCCCTGCCAGAGGGGGTCCCAGGTGCTCTGGGAAGAGCACAGAGGTGAGGGCAGATCACCAGCTAAATGCAGGTTGAGATGTAACCTGCCAGCCACAGGATGGTCCCTGCTGAAGTGAACTAAACACTTCCTGCTTCTGTTGTCTTTGCTGATGGGGCTGTTGGTGCAAATGAAAACACAGCTCACACAGGTACCTGAAAAAGCTTCAGAAACTGAACATCCGCATTCTCTTTCTTCAACCTCCCATGCCAGGTTTTGGGCAGCGGTCCCTGCATCCCAAGCCCGAAGGCAGAGTGCTGATCAGGGGATGAGTGCCCTGCTCCTGCCAACCTGCCAGGTCTGCACTGGGCAGTGAAGCCCAGCACCTTCCTACCAGTTGTCCCATGCAGGCAGTGGCATTAGGAACCTGCTGGCAGCAGATGGCAATAAAAGCGTTACAATATTCCCTTTCACAGTCAAGAACAAAACTCAGGAAAGTGCTGTTGTTAGTCTCCAGCAACTTGGCTAGACATCTCTGGCTTGGACAAAGTGACAGCTTTGTCACCTCAGGGCAGCTGCTCTTCCCAGTGGTGCTGGAGGCATGACAGCCTTTGGGAATCAAGCTTTAGCTGTAGAGTATCCAAGCACATTTGCTTTCCTGTCTAACTCTGATTTAACATCCAATTCTTTGCCTGGTCCAACTACGAACATGCTAGAAATGCGATACCCTTCCTCAGAAAGGAAGGAAAATGTGGTTTCAGTGTGCAGTGCAAAGTCCCAGCTCCCATTTATCTGTCTTTGCAGTGGCAGGTACTGGCACAGGCTCACACTCCAGTAGCTACCCCCTTGCACTGGTTATTTTATTTTGAGTTAGCAAGTTGTACTATCATTTGGGAGTTTGCATATCACAGATTAAAGCATTTCAAATGGCCCTCCAAGTCCTTCATAACAATGTTTAAGCCATGAACCATAACATTACAGTCTCTGACACCTTCATCATGTGCATGGTTTTAGCACACATGGGAAAGAGACTTAGAAAGGCTAACCAGGGCAAAAGTGAGATGAAAAAACCCCAGGCAAACACATAAATGAGAAATGGGAAACAAATCAAAGGGAGACAACACCCAGAAGAGTGTCTTAGCTAGCTCTGTGTAGCAGTAACAAACACTGTAAGGTTTTAAATGTATTGTTCTAGTCTGTCCCATGGCCATGTAACTCAGCCCTATGCAGATTCCTCTCTTATGTGTCTGATCTGGTCAACTGCATTATGGTGACAAGCAGAATTCAGCTGGTTTTGTACCAAATTGATGCAGTTGCTCTTTTAAGTTCTGTGCTATGAAATTGATCTGAGCTGTGGTAAGAAATCAAGTGATGTGTGGAAATTGTCTCACCACGATGCCTGTTCCTATTTTTTTTTGGTGCCGCTGTTGCTTTCCCCTGCCCCCCTCTCCTCATGTTACTGCTCTTTTCATCTGTGATCTTTATTTTGTATGCTGACAGAGCCCAGGATTTACATGCCTGGTTTGAAATACCCAGGAGTCCTTGTCAAGATGTACCTCAGAGCCAATCTGGTCATAAAGGAGCAATTAAAATAAGTCCCACGATGTTTTCATCCGGAAGTCTTGCCACTGCTATGTCTGCTCTTTTGCTTGGGCATGTGCATATCCTGTAAAAAACATTTTAAAGAAAGGAAAGGAGCATTCTGATAACAACAAAATTCCTTTATACATTATATTTACTCAGCCTAGACATGCCATCAGTTTCAAATCTTAGTTTTGGTCAAAACAAGAAAAAAATCTGAAGCTGTTGAAATGGCATCAAGCTATAAATTATGTAAAATAAGATGTATTTTAATGTAATATTTTATTATATAAATTATATTTTATTATGTATCGCATAATTTTTTTCTAAGAAGTTCCTAAGCAGTATTTTAATACCAAAGCTAAGTGGCAAGTAAGTTTTAAAGCAACAATCCCCATTTTTCCGTAGTCACACCAATGAGCATTGGGAGGAGTTAATTCTTATCTTTGTATCCATCTTCAACATCCTCTGCCTCAGGAAAAAAAGCATACTTTAAAAGTCAATTAAAAAATGGGCATTTTAGATCAGAGGAAAGTTCTAAGATGAATGCACAAGTGGTTAAGATACAGCTTTCCTTTTACCAAGTTCAGCACTTTCTTTCAGCCTGTGCTCTTGTACCTTGTGTTGATGACTAATTCATATAACAGTGACCCTTTACACCAGTCAGGGAACACATGTCAATATTAAAAATAATAGTTTTATTATGTTCTGTCTCTTGGGCAAAATGTTCCTGAGCATGAGATATTCCAGATAAATGTCTGATCTGTGGACCTTCAGGCTAAGTAGAGAGAGATAAGTAAGAGACATTATCCTCAAAGATAACCTGACTGCCTCAGGAATTACTCTCTCAAAAAAAAAAAAAAAGCTCCGCAGTGCTCAGAAAGCATTCTTCGTTGTATGAATGCAAGTATCCAGAACCATTTTAATCCTCAGTAGCTCTTAAGACNCAGGAATTACCCTCTCAAAAAAAAAAAAAAAAGCTCTGCAGTGCTCAGAAAGCATTCTTCGTTGTATGAATGCAAGTATCCAGAACCATTTTAATCCTCAGTAGCTCTTAAGACACAACTTTCACATCTGGCTGCAATTCTCTGGGTCTTCAATATTCATTATGACACCTGGGCTATTTTAGCTCTGGTTTGGGTTGGAAGGGACCTTTAAAGGTCATCTAATCCACCCTCCCTGCAATGAGCAGGGACACCTTCCACTAGATCAGATTGCTCAGAGCCCCATCCAACCTGACTTTGAATGTTTCCTGGGATAGGGTACCTACCTCCTCTCCAGGCATCCCATGCCAGTGTTTTACCACCCACATACTAAAGAATGTCTTCCTAAAATCTAATCTAAATTATACTTCTCTTAGTTTAAAACCACCTTCCTGGTAGGCACCCAGGAAGTATCGAAGGCCACAATAACATCTCCCCAGAGCCTTCTTTTGTCCAGCCTGAACAATCCCAGCTTTCCCAGCCTTTCCACCTAGGAGAGGTGCTCCAGCCCTCTGATTATCTTTCATGGCCTTTCTCTGGACTCACTCCAGCAGGTCCACATCCTTCTTATGTTGGGGAGCTGTCCCAGAGCTGGACACAGTACTCCAGCTGGGATCTCACCACAGAGGAGTAGAGGGGGAGAATCACCTCCCTTAACCTGCTGGCCACACAGTTACCATGCCTTTTTTTTTTTTGTGAGACAAGTAGAATGCTCATCATGTGAGAAAATATATAAACATGAGAAAATCCAGCAGAAAGGAGCATTACAAAATCACAAATCAAAGCTTACTTGGATGGCATGAAGATGCTAAAACCAAGTTAAGCTGAAGCATCTGAGATTACCTCAGTTTTTAAAGCATGGTCCCAATAACACCAAGGTTATGGGTTTGAATACTTAAGAGTTGGAGTTGATGATCCTTGTGGGGCCCTTCCAACCCAGAAAATTCTGTGATTTCTGTGATCTTAGGTGGTACATCAGAAATTTCCATGTATTCCACTGGTGGAGTTATGCTGCCACCTATTGTGAGGATGAACCTGACACTCGTTATTTTGCTAGGCAACGTTTGCAATAATTACCACTTGTCCTTTTCTCTTCTTTGTATTACAAGTACTTTCTTCTGAAATATCTGCTACTGATCAATGATGGTGAGAGCCTGCAGGCGTAGGTGGCCTTTCAGCCTGAGCAAATACAAGTGTTCATACATTCTGATCTCTCATCTACCACAATGTACAGTTTAATTTGGCTCTGTCTGATGCTGTCAGCTCAAAAGCTGCTCCAAAATGAGGACCCTGTTTCTCTACTCTGATCAGTGGTTGAGGAATGCAGCCATGGGCAGAGAGGCAACATGCTCCCCCAGCAAAATGCTTCAAGATGTGTTTTGCCTTTCTCCCTCATGCAAGGAGCACAGGACAATAGTTCCACAAAACTGAGACAGCACTTAAGCTATAGTATAAACTCTTGACTGTGCCTTTAGGACACCTCTTCTTGCCCCCAAGCACAAGGGCAGTCCACATGGCATTTATATATATTGTGCCCAACTCCAGCAGCCACAGTTACTAGCCCTGAGCAGAACGCTCTGTTGCCCAAAGCTGCTTTTTTGTGTGCACAGAATTCAGGCAAACTTTTTTCAGGAGAGCAGCCTCAGGAGTCCCAGGCCAGCACACCTCCAGAGGCTCACAACATAAGCAAAGCTGAAACAAACTACAATGGTACTTCTGCCTCTCTAAAACTGAAGCAGCTTGGCACCAGTCAAGTTCTGCTCTTCTCAGTGTACCTTTCCCCACGTTTTTACTTCCTCTCTGCCTTAGCACAACACAGACACGCTCTGTTCCTTCACCTCTCCTGCAGTATCAGCTAAGCCAAGACCTATGCACTAGGCCATCCCTGCCATCTTAAGGTCGCTTAGCTGGGAAAACGAGGCCATCTGTTCAGCTGCAGCATGCACAATCACACTCCCTTATGCTCTGTCCTTCCAATCCTCCCCATGCCTGCCTCATCATTCATTTTTCCTTCCAGCTTTAGGAACCAAATGGTTCCAATCCAGAGTAGCACTGCAAACCAGGAGCAGTGCAGTACTCAGGAGTCACTCCTGGACAGCTCAGATAGCTGCTCAGGCCAACCAACTAGTGGCATTTTCTCGTTTATCTTTCAGGCATTCAGCAGCTTCCAAGCCACTCAGCAGGAGAGAGAATCTCCGAGCTGCAGCTGGAGCGAAACCTGATTGCCCAGACAGCACTGGTGCAGCCAGAGAGGACAGCCAGGTACGAGTGCTGTCAGGTCTCCAGCAAAACAAGCACCAGAAGCACGAGGTGTTTCTGCTGTTTGCTGTGCCACGTATTTTTACACTTTTGTATTGAGTCCAGCCAGGGTCTGTCAAAGTCAGTGCTGCTTGCAGCACAGAGGCAAACAAGTGTATCAGCAACTCAAGATGGCACAGTAAGCAGCAGATGGCATTTTCAGAGTAGCATCACATTTACAAACTCCTTGGACAGGTGTTTGCACTCCTTTGTGTCCAGGGAAGGGACAGAGGGCACTTGCAGCAATGGAAGCTATGTGATGGTGTCTGTGTGACTCCTGGGTTCAATACCCCACTACGATTATGGGAATTGCCTGAAAAAGATAGGTTGGGTTCATGGGCAACTTTCAGCCTCCTCATCACCTCAACTGGTTTCTCCAGAAGGAGGTTGTTCTGGAGAGTAATCTGGGATAAAAATGCATGATAGTCTGTGGTCCTTGGCTCCACAGACAAGCTGCAGCTAAGCAGTAGGAATTAGAAACACTGTCTTTACAGCAGAGTGAGATGAGAGGCCTCAGTACCTTTCTCTTCCCAAGTACAACCCGAGCCCATCCAGACACTGCATTCCTATCAGACCCTTCAATTGCCCTGCAATTGGGCAAACTTTTCTAAGCTTCTTCCCTACTCCCAACAACTCCTGTTGCCCTTCCCTCTATTTTAGAAATAGAAGATCTCACTTTCTGGTCACTACATGAATAGGTGATACATTATTTGCACGGCAGGAAGAAAAAAAAAGCATGTTTAACCTGGCTTTTAGCCCAAATCCAGGAGCCACCAGGTTAGGATAGGCTTACCTGTTCTGAAAGAGCTGAGGTCCAAGTCCCGGGTCTATCACACATGGACGACCTGTTTCTACCAAGAGATCTACTATATCTTAAAGAAGTTTAAATCAACTTGACTTCAGTCAAGTTCAACAGTATCTTGACTTCAGACACAAGACTGCCTCAGTTTAAGTCAAATAGTCTTGGCTTTGTCTCAAAAGTGAAATTCCAACCAAAATGGTAGCTTGCCAAAACCCTCCATGATCCCATCCCTACACCCAGAAGCAGTGATTCATCATTCTCTGTTATAAAGGACAGTACATGCACACAGGTACTTTTTTTCTTTTTTTTTATTGCTGTTAATTCAAGGAAAAAGGTTGCATAAAATCCAATCTCTTCTAGAAATATAAGTGACCTTTCCAGTACATTTCAAATATCAAAGTATATGGTAAACATACAAATAAAGAGAAGGTAACATACCTCCTATTTACAGTACAGTATTTTAAATCATAAAATAAGTTCCATAAAGTACAACTGGCAGGTAATTCACAATACAAGTCCATTGGTGGTTTAACACCCTCACTTCAACTCAAACGCAGTTCATTCATTTCAAGTGGTCCAAAAATACCCAGATCAAATAAAAATTTTAATCAAAATAATTTTCATTTACTACTTAAACTTTTTTTTTTTAAATTAAAGCTTTCATCTACCTCCCTCCCCTTCCCCCCCTCCAAGAAAAAAGTTTCAAAATGTACACTGGTGCTATAAATATAAATGCTACCTATGAAGAAATGTAGTAATCAAGCTTTTTTTTCTTCAAGTTTTTTGTTTGTTTAGCAATTTATTAGATGGCTGAACCAAAGATTGATTTTTATTTCATCCCTCTACTGGACACTGGGTCTGATTTTAAGAAAAAACATTTCTGCCATGAACTGTGAGGAATGCCAAACCCTATGGATATACAGTGGTAGTTGTTCATCGGTGTTGAATGCAGCAGTCAAAAACACACTCGTCTTCCAGATAACCTCAGTGCACTTTAGGAAATCAAATATTACCTGGAAGCAATTTAGTACATATATTGGCTTTTAAAAATAAAATAAAAAATACAGCAGCATTAAACTTACTTACTCATGATACTGACATGTTTAATACCATCTTAACACTCATTTCAGTCTTTCACATTATACCGTAATTACGCATAGTGGTAAATTGTTATAAAATAGTGACTTTTCTATTTGGTAGACAGGTTCTAATACTAATACCTGACTATTTTGTAGAAAACCATAGCTTTTGTTCAGTTTGAAATAAAACATTTACATTCTAAGTACAATGCAACACTGTAATAGTTTAGGAAAAAAATATTCAATCAAGTAATGTTCATTCTGTGTTGACACGATGTAGAATAGCTTTAAAAAAGGAAAAAATGCTGTCAACTTTCATTACAAATGCAAACACACTGAGTACAACATTCATACCATTTTTTTCACCTTTGTTGCTGAACATACAGGCTAAAAAGCTACAAGGGAAGAAAAATCTGTCAATTTAAGCTCGTTCATTTTTCTAAATCTGTTCCAGTCCACACAGTTTCAGCCCCTTCCTGCTCTATGTATTTTCATTTGTTCGGGCCTCTCAAGAGCTGCGTATCTGTATTATTACCAGGTGTAGTACACATACAGTATCCTGTTTTCCTTTGGACTCTGCTAATAGGATGTTTGAACATCTCCCCTCAATTCATGAGCATTAAATTTAGAGTACGGGCAGGGTCTGTATGAACTGCTAAACACTCATGCAAGTCCAACGAATCCACGTGGACAACCAGGGAAAGAAAAGAAAACAGCAGCATAAGGAGAACAGGGAGGGAGGGAAGAAGATTGTGGTGGGGAACAAGACCAAGTTTCTTCTTTCACCATATGGCTGCTCCACCAGTGATGTCAGAGGTCAGAGGAATTTTTTTTTTTTAAACTGCAGTAAACATTGCACATGTCTCAAGTCTTCAGTGCAAAAGCATGGTTCGAATGCTCTGTCTGATTGTTTGGCTGTGTGTGTGAATTACATGCATTACGCAAGCCTCTTGTAGAACCAGGAGGAGACCAGGGACTCAGCTTTCTTCTTTTGTACGGAACAGAGGTGCAAAAGCAATGAAAAACTCCAAAAGAATATAAAACCGGGAATGTCCCAAAACACAAGCCCAACCTCCCCCTCCCACACACACCTTCCCCCAATTTCCCAAGCTTCAGTTTAAGTAGGCAATGTTTACTTGTTTCAGTCTGCAGAATCCAAGGTATCATTGGAAGGGGGAGGGGGAGGTGCGTATCTCAGTCTGTAAGTGCCTAAAACAGGAAAGAGAACTACTAAGTCACTGCTCACAATTAAAATGGATTACAAAACCACTACAAGGTATCAAAATGGACATGCTCTTCAAAAAGGCACTATCATCCTCCAGTCCTTTTAAAGTAGGTCCTCAGACTTCATTCTATTTTCTTTCATCCTCTTGCTAGAACTGTTAGTTTAAAAAAAGATACAGAGTGTAGGTATAGGACTTGAGCTTTACTGGAAAAATGCAAAGAAAAGATGGTCCCCATCAAGGTTCATCTTTCCTGTTCTGGTCCAATCAAACTACTAAAGTCAGAATGGGAACAGGGGCAAGAATTAAAAATAGCTTATGCTCAATGCAAACCCTATATTTTCCCCATTCTTCTGGATGGAGAGAGAGATGGAAGCTACTCCTTTTATATTTAGTTCCAATTGGTTTCCGCCTTTTTGCTGGAACTTGTCTGAAAAGTTAAATGCGTTGCATGACGGGGCACAGAAGGATGGCTGATTGTGCAAAGGTAAGCCCTAGAAAACTTAAAAATATCAAATGGCCAGTCTATTTGTTTTTCTTTCAGTTCTCAGAAGTTTTAGGAACCCAAGGTCACATCATAGACATTAATTGGTATCTTTCACTTTCTGCCAACAAATCCTTTCAAAAAGCACTCCACTTTCCATGGGAATGGGAAAATTGAAACAACATGCAAGTCTCAACATAATGCCAAAACCAAACTGGTGAAAAAAGAATGACAATTTAGGGCTGGTGTCATTTGACTTTCCAGCTCTGAATCATACCCATTTTCAACTTCACGCTGTGAACCCCGTTCCCTCGCACTGTTCTACAAGATTTTCAGGCAGAGATAGGATACTTTGCAGTTTTAGAGCAGGTCACTAGTGCACAACCATTTACACAAAACATACACACGCACGCACACCTTTCTGCAAGACCAGAAACAGCACATTCAGAAAGGTAAAGAGAAACTGCTAAACTCAAAAGCAAGTCCGCTGGGAGTTATCATGATTACCTTGTTGACTGGCCTCCATGGATGACTGCTTACAGTCCTGCGCATAGTGTCCACTTACACCACAATTGTAACATGAAACGTTCCCATTCTTCTTGGGTCCTGACCCATTTGTGTTGGCAACTACGTTAGGTGCTGGATATACAGGATAGAACCTCCCAAATCCTGCCATCTGCTGCATACCATAGTTGGCTTGGCTCCCCATCACTGGGTCATGCATAAGCCCATTTGCATACGGAGACTGAGGCAGGAAGAACGGAAGTTGTGTTCCATTGCTTTGATGTGCTTGATTGAGGTAGCTGCCATTGCAAAGTGATGGCAGAGTGAAGAAAGATGGAACTCTGTAGACTTGTCCATGAAGCGGGTTATGATAAAAATAGCTATTTATCTGAAGGCTGCCATTGGTCCCACAGCTACACCTACGTCCACAAGAACCGCAAGGGCCAGACCCCAACTGCTGCGGAGGTAACATTGTCCCGTTAGTGTTATTATTCCCAACAGCATTTATGTAGGATGTGCTGTCACTCTGTGCAGTGCTGTGTGTTAGAGCGGGGCTCGGGCTGGGGGCAGGGCCTGGCGTGTGTGTCGGGATTGCAGGAGGAACAGTGGACTGGACCTGACCAACACCGAGGCCAGCGGACTGAGGTGGTGAGGAAGTTGCTGCAGTGCTCAGCACGTTTGTATTCTGGTTGGGCAACACACTGGTAGCGTGAGGGCTGCCTGGCAAAGCGTATGAAGCTGGTGGAGGTGGTGGTGCTGCTGTGGAGAGACCAGCTGCTGGAAGAACTACCTTGAGATTGGTAGGCTGAGGGATTGCTCCTGGGTTTCCCTCAACGTGAGGCACCATTTGATTCAGTCCTACCACCTGGGATGCAGGTTTTGTGATGGGATCTGTAGTAGGAACTGGGGATCCTGGGAAACTACCTGGATTGTGGACTGGGATAAAGGCAGTATTTGGTGATCCAATACTTAAGTTTCCTGTCGGCTGCTGTGGTCCATTAACTGTGCAACTTTCTGATGATCCCTGTGGAGAGGGGATTTTCAACCTATGTATTGCCAAATGCAAAGCAGGGCTACCAGGCTGGACAGAATGTGGAAGGAAAGAGGATGGGACTGGCAAAGGGGAAGCCATCAGCTCAAGGCGTTTCTCGGGTTCACCAGAGGTCACTGGGCCCATTCCCGCAGGAGGGGAATTTGCAGACTCTCTCACTGGCGAGACAGCGACAGGTGTGGTAACCAGCATTCCCATCGTTTTACCATCTGCAGATATGGGTGGTGGGACAACTGTTTCAGGCTTTTGGGCGGCGCTGTGCATCACACAGTGTAAGGCAGGCATGAAGGAAATATGCTGAAACTTTGTATTCAAAGGATCTTCTGAAAGGCTCCCATTTTCATTATTCAGCGAAGAGATCTGAGCAGATGATTTGCTCATATTTGATGAACTGACAGCACTGTAGCCTGTAAACCTGGTTGTATTTTGATTCCCAGAGTCCTCAGAATTGCTGTCTGTATCTGTGGGGACAAAAGCATTTGTCAGTCAGAAGAATGAGTCTCAAAGCTACAGAGAATCATGCCCTGGACTCATTTACCCATATAAAACCTACTGAGTTTGATGACATGAGTGATAGTTATGTCTTTCCAAACTGCAACAACTTTGATATTCTTTTCATTCACCCAAATTAAGCTAGGTTCATCTTCATAACTTGCCTATATCCACCTGCCCAACTAGCTACTGTTGTATATACACTGTTGTGTGTATCTGCCAATGTGAAGAGGAGGAGACAGACTGAATTAGGAATTTGCATCTGTCTAGAAAGACATTAACACAGCTTACTTAAATTTGGAAGGAGTGGCAAACTGTCAGTACAAAAAGATGTAGCTCCTGGACATGCCACACATAATTTGATATAAACCCAGCCCCTTTCAGGCCAAAGTTTTCCACATTATTGTACCGCAGAAATTTCTCAAGAGAGCTATACCACTGAGGCCAAAAAATTACTACACACATTTAGTAATCTAAAACTCAGCGGTATTTAAACAGTGCTAGAAGCCCTCAAACCACCCAGTCATGAAATCCAAAAGCAAAATATATTCTGTGGCTAGTTCAGAAAACAAAGTAGCTAATCAAACTGAAAAACTAACTAAAATTAAAATTAATGCAAGAAAGAGATCAGTCTAGGAATAAAGGCATTTATGCACACTCTCCATAAATACAACCTCTGTCTTTTTCTTCTTCACTATCAAAGCTTTCCCTCCCATCATGTCGTGGACTAGAAGGAGAACTGTAACTTTCAGATGATGTTTCTCCACACGTATCATGACCAGATCCAGCATCCAAATTCAGATCTAAAAATAAAAGTTGTCAGTTTAATTTTTGATCTCAGTGTATAGAACTGAGTTTATTTTGGTTTTCTCACATCTCATGCTAGTTGAGACTTTTGTCTGTTCTCACTTAATTGCATCTGTCCCCTGTATTCCTATCACTTCCACTGCCAGCACTCAGGACTGGTCTTGTCACTAAATTTGTGATGACCGAATCCTTGGTGTCAAAGATGATACTGAAAATTGGTATTTATGCAAAGCAGTGAAAAGAATGATGATCCTTAATGATTCCTGTGATGTTTATACCTGACTGTACTACAACACTAATTTCCTCTGGGCAGTAGCGATCCAACATTTCCATTGCACAGCTGCAGCACTCCTCGGTGACACCAGCACAGGCAGAAAGCTAACTCAGCAGGACATGTCAAAACAATGCACCACTTCACAACTCACTCTTCTAGAACAGGCTTTAACCAAACTCTATCAACAAATCCTGTTTAAAGAAAAAGAGGTGAACTGAAAAAGTGGTAAATTGTTTTCTAAATTGTTTTATAAATCCTGAATGGATCACGGGACACTTGTTTGCTAGAAACCAGCTTTCAGGGTGGGTAGCTACTATTGTTTGGCTTTCAAGTTCAGCCTCAGAGGGGAAGAAGAATGACAAATTCACCTTCTCAGAATCGATGACAGACATCACCTGGAAACCCCAGCCCTCAAAATTTCAGGACAAAAATTAGAACACTAATTATTATAGTAATAATTTACAAATAAACTAATTTTTTTCTATTTTTTATTGCTACTGAAAGTTTAACAGGTTGAGTCTGGTCATCAAAAAGCTACCTTAATGCTTCAATTCTTGGAATAATTTCCTGGATTAAACCCGTAATTGCTTAAATTATTTTAACAAGTACTTTGAACACCTAATATAACCTGGAGTCTCAGTGTGAACCTGGGATCACTGAGAGCCAGAGTCTAGAGTGCTACTCACAAGTATCAAGCCTTGAAAGTTACCATTGTAACAAACTGATGCTTCAGACAAGCTCAAAATAGGAAAAAATGAAAGAAAACATGATGCAGTTAAGAATTAGACTCAAAATAGGCCATTTCAAATCAAGCCTGGATATACAAACCTAGGCAGAGATTCAGACTGCCACATGAACCTTTTTCCTTACACTATGTCTCCAATAAATATCTCAAAAGACATTTTGATGTTTATATGCAGGTTGAAAGCTCATCTCTGAGCAGGACTTAACGGCTTCCAGACTCTGTGGGTTACAGCTTCTTTTTGAACCAGCCCACAGTCACTAGGAGGCAGTTTTACATCTGTGGAGTGGTGGGTAGTATACTTCTCCTATGGAGAAGTATTCCCTATTAACTTTGCAGAATCAGAGAATCAACTAGGTTGGAAAAGACCTCTGAGATCAAGCCCAACCTATGCCTAACACCAACTTATCAACTAAACCATGGCACCAAGTGCCACGTATCCAGTTGTTTTTTAAACACCTCCAGGGACAGTGACTCCACCACTTCCCTGGTTCAGCCCATTCCAATGCCCAATCACTCTTCCTGTGAAGAATTTTTTTTAATGTCTAGCCTAAACTTCCCCTGGCACAGCTTAAGTCTGTGCTCTCTCATCCTGTTGCTGTTTGCCTGGGAGAAGAGACCAACCCCCACCTTGGTCTACACCCTCCTTTGATGTTGTTCCGAGAGTGATAAGGTCTCCCCTTATGCACCACTGCATCACCTTCTGAAGTCATCGTCAGTTCATGAAAGCTCAGTGCACTTTGCCTGACAACAAAAGCAGTAATCAATCAGAAATACACACAGCAAAGCTCTGCTGTACAGTATGTTTTCTGCTTAATGGCCCTTAACTTTAGCTTTCCAAAATTGTTCTAGTTTTGCTAAGTTTGTGGACTGTGAATTCCTAAAGTTTTAGTCAAATGGTGTTCGTAGAAGGTAAAAATACCTGCCCATTAAACAAATCAATAATTCAGGATGGGATCTAGCTGGAACTCTCCAAGGTAAGAAGCAGTGAGAAGAAAGAATGAAAGCTTAATCAAGATTGTATCACAAGTGGAAGCAACAGAAAGACAAGGCACTTTTAAAGAGTTCTTTTAACACTTATGCCAATTAGGTGGTGTAGAAAAAGGCAAACTCTTTGTCAACCTTCTGTCACGAGAACATATTACATATTAAAGAGGCAAGGTCACAACTGACATTGAGAATTTAGAAAACAGCAGGACGGTAAAATCAATGGGTAGCACAGACCTTCAGAAATTTGTAATAAACCTTGGAGACTCGGTTTACTAAAGGAACACATATATAATTTTGTCTTACAATTCACCGATGTACACAAGTCTTGGTCTAGACACTACATTTAGGATTACCCTAACCTGAAAACCCTGCTAGAGCAGCATACAAAGTTCTGTGTTGTAGCTCAGTGGTCACTTGGTTTAAACACTACAGCTCATTAGTGGTTCATATCACAGGTTTTACACAGGTTCTCTGTGTTCTTTAGATGAAGAAACTAGTAGGCTGCAAAGAGAACACTAATGGCAAGATGCTCCATCTCCACACACTCAGACTGCTAAATTTCATATAGAAGTAGCCCAACAGTAGCTGTTTCTGCAATTACTCTGCCCCATAAACCAACTTATGGAGACTTTGCCAGTATTTTGCCACCTATGCATGAAGAGACACACCCCAAGCAACTGGATACAGAAGACTGAGTCTAGTGTGTTCTATACAGCAAGTCAAAGCACAGATTAGACCGCCAATATGCTGACTTGCACCAGAACATTTTTCAGACTTGTGCTTTCTCCTTTACAGAAGACCTTGAATAAATCTGCAAGTTCTGTTTCTTACTAACAGCTTTGGAAAAAGCACCTTACCTTTTGCTGTGCCAGTACGGATGTGCTGTGATGCTGCAACTCGAACTCCATTGCTCCTGTTCGTCAACCTGCAGTCAGTTTTCTTTGCTTTCTCCCTGTGTAAATAATTTCATGGCTTTTTTGCAAATGCATGAGCACAAATAACCAACCAGGAATGAACATGGAATGCCACTGGAAACAAAGGCAGTGATTCCAGGCCAGAAATGTGTATTTAATAGATATAACAACAAATTTAGATAATAGACAATTAAATAGAGGTGCAATATACCAGGAACTAAGCTGTAAGCAGTATTACTAAACACTATGAATAAAGATCTATATAAGAAAAGACACCAAAGAGGAAATGGTGCAGCAGACAGTAAAGTCATTTTTGAAAGCTGATGTGTGTAATGCAGCCGTGCACCAGTCTAACATAAAAGCATCTGGGTACAGAGTAACAAAATGACAGAAACTTGGAAGTAGGCAGAGTATTAGGTAAGGGTGGAAGTGCTTTCACTTCTCACAGTGCAGAGTTATGTAGCCTGCAGGAAGTTCTGAAGCCCTCTGATGTGCAAATTATCTTCAATAAGACATTTCAGCCAGTTACCACCCACTACATAATGTTAAAGGTTGTCATCAACCCTCATCTGATTTTCAGTATATTCTGGACAGCTTTACACTTTTGAACAGTCAAATAAATAAAAAGGGGAAAAGGCAATTTAGTATTGGTTAAGAATGTACTTCCACTCCATCTTTTTGTTAAATGACAAGTGATATTTTGAGAAATAAATGCATTCACCTAAATTCTATTTTCCAAGTTACTTCTTTTCAGAATATAAAATAAGGATTTTTATGTAGCCTAGCCTCACATTATGTCAGCTCTTGTCCCACCATAGCAAATGAAAGCACCTAATTGACTGCAGACTCCGTTTATCAGAGTGAATGCATTACACTTTGTTTCTGGATTACTGGTTACATTGGAAACCTACTTTTCCAGCTGTGGCTTTCCTTTCTTCTTGCTTACTGTAGAAAGACTTCGTTTTTCCACTGTGTGCTAGACAGAAAATACAAAGATGCCAGTCAAACAACAGAATTTGTGTTACGAGCCAAGAAAAAGCCTCCTTCTGGACTGACAGGCCCGCAAGTCCAAGATTAGTGTGCTCATAGGTGCTATAACCACCCAAACAACCACTTGTTCAGTGCCGAGTTACCTGAGCCTGTAAAATAATGCATCGTGTCTTGTGTTTACGCCAGGATCAGCAAAACACGCAGCAAATTGCTGCTTGTAGATATGCCAGAGATATCAATCAAATTATTGTCTGCATGCTGTTCTTCCTCCAGAGGATAAAACCAAATGTGTTACATCACATAACTGCTAAAAAGATCAATCACCAGGCTTAAGGAGGTACAAAATTTGTTGATATNATAAATGGAATTATTTCATAGTTGCGGGTGGGAAGTACATGTGACAAATTATTTCTACGTACTGACAAGCAGGTACCTACCCTTAAACTGGAGGTTTAAGCTGCTAAACTAAACTCTAGAATACAACATACAAGCACAAAAGAAAAAAACAGGACCTACACAATTTTTAAAGTATGCTATTTGTAGCTGTTATTAACAATTCATATTTGGCAAGGAAGTAAAATTTATGAAAACTCTGAAATAATCTCTGTCCAAATCAGTGTATCTGGACTTCCTTTAAACAGTTTTTCTTCTGCTTTAGAAATTAACTTTTTCCTTGGTTCAAGCTCGTAGTATTTCAAGCTTTGATGCAGCCTACCATTTCATGTTCAGAAGCCAACCTCAATTCATTACCCTGTTTTATGAAATAAGGAAACTATTTTTGTTTGGCTTGCTATTCCACACGTAACAATCAATAGTCAACATAAGAGTAGTATCAAGCAATTCTAACATTCTGGGTTTTTCATACATAAGCAGTAAGCAACCCTCCTTCCCCTAATTTCAGTAGTAGATAATTTTATTTATAAATAATTATTTTGCTTACCTATATTCACA
>WEIT01036336.1:72506-104409 GCA_013389985.1 Dryoscopus gambensis | reverse complement strand
CTGCAGGATGGTGACAGCTCAGAGGAAATCCAGATGCATTTGCATGAGGGAAACTTCTGTAAACAAGTTCTGCACTCCAGCAAAGATATAAATGTCAAGGTAAGCTTGGCAAGCGACAAAAAAGGATGAGTCATATTTCTCCAATTTCATTCCAAAGATGCTATCTTTCACCTTCCTCAGTACTGTAGTCACAAGACTGGCAATGTTGCTGCTCCTTTATGGGAAACGGTATTCGAACATGGTGGGTAAATGATTTAGCAGAGCCCTACAGTAATTTTTCACACATACCTTGTTTTTATTACCAAAATCTGGAAGGAATAAGTTTCCACATGCAGTAATCAATGTCCAATTGCCTACCTAAAATGTTTGTAAATCACTCCCCTGCCATGCTCCTAGCTGATATTTTCACATTAAAATATATAGTATGAAGTAATTTTACGACAGGCTTCTTGTTAAACAGTTAATGGAAAATGTTATGTCCATTTTGCAACAGAAGAAATGGAGGCAGCATCACTGACACCTCATTTCCAAGCAGTCATTTTCTTTGAGTTGTTTAACTTCTGATTAACCAAATTGGCACATCTTGGAAACTCATTTTTAAGACTGCTATGCACCTTTATTAAAGTCAATAGGATCTCTATGGACCAAGCAGGTCTGACATTCAGGCCAGCTACTCAGAAATCAAGGAATTAGAAATAAAAGGCCACTTTTGCAAAGATTTGCAGAAGATTACATGTGATGTCTGGGACACAGCCCAGGACTAAACCCAGTCCCTTAGCTTTCAAGCCAGAGAATCAGCAGAGTAATTGTCATTCCTGCCAGTGCTACTGAGTAGTATTATTATTTTCCTAAAAGAAGCATAAAAAGTAATTCTGTCTAGTTCATCCCTATTCTCTACTGTTTGTTAATCTGACTGCACCTCATTAATATTTTTTCATCTGGAATGATTAATTATTTTTACTTTAGTGATGAGAAGCCAGTCCCCGATAGCAAGATTGTGATATTAAATGGAGAACCCAGCAGTTTATAAAAGGTTTTCAGCTGAGTTCATCAGTAGTTTGTGCTAATTAGATCTCTAGGTGAAACTTTATGTGTAATGGATTTCTTTCCTCTCATGACATAAAGTGTTGCCATTTCTGTTTTCAATTAATTTTTTAAAAAACTGAAATTCATAGAAGAGTTTAATGTTCATGAAAGCAATTCCGTTTGAGTCCTTTTATGCCTAATATCCCAGGATAGTGATTTTTTCGTACTATCCAGGTAATGTTTTTAGATAAAGAGATTCCAGATTGTTGCTTACTAAAAATTACATCTATTCTTGTCCCTATTCTCCTATGATTACTCTTGCAAATACTCATCCTTGAAAATGTAGTAAAGTGTTCTAATGACATGGTGTTATTCTGCATGATTAGTGTTGCAGAATAGAGTTAGGTTCTTTCTTTATGTGGTAAATTTCTATCTTATCCAGATGATTTAATCCAAATTATATCTGTATTAGAAAAGCGATTGTGGTCTGTTGAATTCGCCAGCAAGCTGGAGATTTCTAAGCACGTCAATTTAAGACTATATAAGTATAAACAAATCTCATAATTTCCAAGAGATGCGGCAGCTATGGTTTAACACATTCTTGATTCTTGCTTATGGACATCAATATGCATGCTACTGCACTGAGAAGATGTTTAATCCGATGCCAACAAACAACACCAAAACTATTTTGAAAAAGCCAGGTCACCACATTTTTATTCAGTTCTGCCTATTGTCAAAGCTAAGTGCAAGAAAGAGAAGTGTCCTGAAAAGCCATTTGGAAACCTTAGGGTAAACAACCTCAAAGCTAGTGATAGAAATATTTCCAAGACATGTGTCTTGGAAATCTCCCAAAACTGTGTTTCTCTATTTAGGAGTGATTTCTGGTTTCTCTTGGTTATGAACAAATCAAAAAGATTTCTTACAGCACTGGTCTTGGGAGCTTCAGTTTTACCATTCCCAGGCTCCCTAAATAAGTAGAGATGTGCAAGTGAGAAACGCTAAAAGCCAGAGGTGTAATTTTGGTTCAGAGAAACTCTGATCTTATCTACCTGGGTTCATTCAACCTTGCTTTCTCCATACTTACAATGTGATTCCTTCAGCTATGCCTCTGCACGTCTGTTGAAGTGACTGGGGTGGCAAGACCCGATGAAACTATCAGCCCCTATATGAAAACAGCCAAATAAGATCTTCCCTTACATCTTCTGTCCCCCACCACCTTTTGTCCCAGCCTACCTTTCATAGATCTCCTCCTGTGCATTTCCATATGTGGCTTTCTATCACTTCCCTTCTTCCTGACAGTCTCTCTCATAGTGTCTTTATCCTTGTTTTTTGAATGTTGGAAGAAAAAGGGAAGTGAATTAGACCTGTCAAATCCACGCATATTGCATAGTCGTGCCCTGTAACCACGAGAAGTGTTTACTGTGCCCATCCTCTATTCCTTTTGCCCACTTCCTCAGTCTCAGATCAGACTTTCTGTGTGGAACTCACCTCTCCTGGCTTCAGACATGAAACCCCGAGCCAGCTTCCCAGGGTTCTGCCTCACAGAAGAAAGAAATAGGTGTTTGGAGACATGATTTATCTCAGGATTTTTAAATGCCTACATTTGGATAAAACTACTTGAATCTTGTAAGACCTTCTTTCTCTCCACTGACTAGAAGGGGAACCCAGGTAATCAGCTCAGCAACTGAGAGTCCTATTTGAGATGCTTACATTTGGCCAGAAAGATGTTTAGTAGCCCTGCCCCATGTAGACCAGTGGCAGACAATGGGAATTTGAAATAGGAAGATGGTGAAAACCACAATTCCAGCTCTAAACAGAAAAAACCCAAGAAATATTTAGAGCTGGCAGTACCATTAAAATATGTACTGTTGCATGGTTTTCAAGCATTTGACCTTTTTAAGATGGCAATTTGTAAATTATACATAAAATAAAGTTTAAAAAAATCCATACCAACAAAAACTGTAATACCCAACATGATCTGGTAGAAGAAACTTTTACACTATGGGTTAGGCTTGATGCTTTAGATGTTGCAGCTGCCACTCTTCATCCACTTTCTGAACTATAAAGATGGGATTTATGGCCTTACAAGCATGAAGGTGAGGAATCATAATAAAAATAAGCATACTGATTCACATGAAAAGTATGTGCCAAATAAAGCCTTAAATCATTTTATGCAGCCTGTCATTCAAACATATTTGACTGTCATCCAAATTGCTGGAATTGTCCTTCACACAGAAAAAAATACCCTCTGTTTATTTTTAGAATAATTGGAAGAGCAACATATTATCTTCAAATTAATGAATAGGTCAAGTTGTTTTTATAAGCTTGATAATATTTTCCGTTGTCCCTCCCTCCTTAACACCTATCTTCATTGCCTAATCATTCACATACTTTATTTTTTTGAGTTTGGATGAGTCATGAAGTGCACATTATGATGATAAATATATCATCTCTGCTTCCTTTTAACGTGAACTCAGTGGTGTGATTCATGCCATAAACCTATTTTACTCATTCTATCCTTTGTTCATAACCTTGACTCTGTTAATATCAACAGTACTGCTGGAATCACATGTTTCTACTTAAAAGCTAACATAAAGGTCTTATCTGCTTTACATTCTATAAATTCTGTCTGACACATTTTTTTCCTATGACTCCAGCTATTCATTTGAAATCACAAACGTTATTGTAACGCAAGCTGAAGAAACTCACCTTAAAGATGAAGGTGATATTTTCCCTCTATGATGCCATTTAACTGATTTGTTTGAGTCAATTAAATATTGTAAAGGATATTTAAGAAACTCTTTCTTTCTTTTGCAGCTTAGTTCACAATTTCAAGCTCTGCTGGGACTGTTTTCCAGCGCTGTGTTAGAAAATCAATACACCCTGTGTGTGTTGCCCAAACAGAATCACCCTTGGTGCTCTCTTGCCTGGCCCTAAAGACTGTACCTATATTCACACCTTCCTTGAAACCCAGAGTATGTACATTGCTTCTCCAGTTTCATGTGAGTAATAAATGACTTTGCAGTAGTTCTGAAAGTGCAGTGGTTGGTGATCCCAAGTGAGAGCAATTACGTGTGTGTCATTAAAGCAACACATAGCTGAGCCATAATAGTCTAAAGATAGTAACACATCATTATGTGTGCTCATGTCTGAATAGTGAGGGAACATAAGATCTTCCTTAAGAGGAAGTTATTGGAAAGTTAAAGTAAAAAGCAACACACTGTAAGATGTTTTCTATGCAATCTTTCAGGAGGCTCCATTGTGACATTAAATCACTGATTGACTGCGTTTGTGTGCTCAGAAAAACACAATGATTAGAGGTTGCTGGTTAATTATGAGATGGAGAGAAAACAGTGAGATCATTTGGAAGTGAACAGAAAAGCACACAGACATGCTGTGGGACATTCTGAAAGCAGAAAGATTAGTTCATCACCTTCCAGACTTAGAAAAGACAGGCAAGTGCAGAGACTGTTTCTTGTTGCTACAGGGGAAGTTTTGTTGTTTTTTTTCTTGAAAACAAGTAAATTCAGATAAAATATTTTGTCCAGTGATAACCAATTACCAATGGCCTGCCTTTCCATTCAGGGCTGAATATATGCCAAATTTATTTGAAAGGGTCTTTGAAGGGAACAGATGTGGGAGTATGTGCCGTGAAGTTGTGAAGAGGTGAGAGGAGTGAGCGGGGCAGGTGAGGAGTGGTGGTGTAGGAGATTTGGAAGTTTCCTAAAATGACTTCCCCCAGTAAATCTTTATTTGGTGCTGCAATGGGACAAGGCCGACTGAATGCAAATCTGCTAAGGCAACCAGATTGAATAGCTCTAGACCATAGTTCTTGGTCCATCCATTGCTAGACCAGGAAATTGCATGGCAAATTGAGGAATGTCTTTTTCACTAGTGGAAATGGCAATCTTACTATTAACTTCCATGGGTCAAGACAAGCACATTAATTAAAGCACCTACTGGGATGTACTTTTTAAGTATCTTATTTGACCATAGATCTTTGAACGTCTTTGGCTGCCATTTCATTTGTGATGTTTAAACAGCGGTAAAACTTAATTTTCCATTTTCGTTCAAGGTTGGAGTAAGTTTCAAATCAATCAAATCAAATTCCTATGGCTAATTTTAATATTAAGATTAAACAGGGAAGTGTTGTTTTACTTGAAAAGCTCCTTTCCATGGAAATCTGATTTATAGCACAATGTTGAAGAAAGAGACCACCGTTATCCAAACACTCGCTATTCTGTTTACCATGGTTACCAGCTGAGGACTAGTATATATTTATTACAGAATGGCTAGTTGCTCTGGTACAGCTCACCTATCTGGACCTTTTGTCCTCTTTTTTCCTTTCAGGATGACCACTGCCTGCTTATCCTGGCTTGAGAGGTGCACAGCACACAAAGTCAGCTATTTCTATACCTGTGAGAGCTAAACCACCCCTGCGATGCCTTGCCAGCCAGTCCCACACCCTTTACCTTCCATCCCTCCTGCTTTCTCTCTCCTGGTGGAGACAACAGCATTCTCCCACCCCTGGCCCTGGCTCCTCTGGCACTCAGCCACCATTCTGCAGCAGGTCTGACTGGATCTGATGTCTGCCAGAGACTGTTCTTCAGCAGCCAGGCCCCGGAGGTAAGAGCAGTCACTGAGAAAGGATTCTCCCAAGTAAAATATGACTTATTCATAGGAACAGAGCATTTGGGGAGAAAAATGTTAATGTGAGATAAGCCAATGTCTCACCCAAAAGATTGACAGGCCTAACACTTCTTTGGGACCCCCTTTCTGGATAGAAATTCCTCTGAAGGACGTCACTTTTCTTAGCTTCAGAGCAGAGATCTTCTTTATAACAAGGCAATGCCTCTGTTTTGTGTGTCTGTGAGCTTCTTTTGCCAAGCTCATCTGGTGAAGAAACTAATGGACACTGGAAACATTCCTGTGACTGCCCTGCTTCATGTACCGCATGCTGCACATCAGCACAAGAGGAGTCCCTGCTTCTAAAATTGAACTCTCTTTCTTAACAACCTCATTTACCAGGACACTGAACTAGCAAATCAGATGCACACGACTTGCCTGGCTATGCTGCATCCAAGCTCTGCCTTCCTGCAACATATGCTCTCCCCTTGAAGTTCACTGCAGGTAATTTAATCTCTAAGTGCTTGTAGGTGTCTGGCTATCTGCTTTTTTTGTTGCTTATTGCACTTGGGAATCTGGGAAAACTCTTGAAATTATTTGTTTCCTTGCTGCTTTGACAGACCATGCCATCAGAAAGGCACATCTAATATTCAAAAAGATAATGAAATGTCTCCCAATATAGCTATAGTCCATTTTAAAACTGTTCAGAAATATCTCGGTTTGATTTAATTATTAGTTGATAACAGATCAACTATTTCCTAGTTTGCACTCAAAGAGTAATCCGTAAGTATTCACAAGTGCAGACAAATCTTTTAAAGTAGTGTGTGTATATAAATATAATAAACAAAACTAAAACTCCTACTTAATTTTGTGTGTTTTAAAATTCTGCACATTAAATATGAAGGGCACTATCTGCAGATATAATGTAAGGAATTTCTTTTCTTAAAAAGCGGTGACTATAATCTTGGTTCAGGAAGTAAATGAAATATTTCAAAACACAGGCTATCTTTCTGAAGATAGAAAAAATTGGGTGGGACAAATATTTGCTGCATCTTGCATTACTTGTAGGGAGTAGCTGCTTTCTTTGTGCCACTGTATATGATAGAAACATGTATTATTACTTGCTTGTTGGCATACAGGCTAGAAATAAACTAATTATCTATTTAATGTATGCTGTTCCTTCTGGATCTCAGGTTTCAGTCCAGTGAGTTAAAGTTACTATCAGCTTTCAGGCTGTGAGTTAAATCTCTGCCCCACAAATGTCAGTAGGAGGTTTGGCACTACATTATTTGGGACCAGGATTTTACTCCATGAGTATTTTTTGGGGATGATCTGAACTGCTGTTTTAAAAATTCAAATGAGAGAAATCTCCGCTTATAAGTACGTAAGGCATTCATTTCTATCTTCGTGTAAAATATTTGGTCAATACCCAGAGGCAGTTAAATTAAGACTGGTTACAACTTTTACTTGCTGCTAAAATTCAGCAATTCACATCTAGAATAGATTTTGGGTTTACTAAGAGAGAAACAGACTCCAGATATTTAGCTTGTGACACAGATATGATTTATTTTAGACCAGGCATCAGTCTAGAGTAGATGGCTTAAGCTGCCAAAGTCAAAGGCTGGTTGTCTTAGAAGCCCTTCGAAGTGTACTAGAAAATTATACAACAAGTTACGGGTCACTGTGCATAAGGTTTTGTGGATGGCACAACATGCAGATGTTTTTCCTCACAAAAGAGATGAATACATTAGCCAAGGATTTCTTAAAAAGCAATATGTTGCTTCAGTGACAGCTGACCAGTAGCGCTCTTCAGCTGAAGAAATTCAGTTGTTTCTTGACAGCAAGAAGATTAGTAACTTCTTAATTCACCCAGCAACCTGGAGCTTACACCAACAATACTATAGGCTATGTGTACTACATAATAATTCACAGTATTTCACAGTTGCTATGTTCCTTACCATTAGGCTTTCAACTGGACCAGAAAGAAAATAATACAAGCTCACAATGTAAAAAAACATTCTTGCTATTTCTGCATAAACTTTTCAGCACAAAAGCAAGCTCAGACCATCCGAGTGGTGAAGGGAGTGCCCAGTGCAGCACCCAGGCTGTGCAAAACCGGCTTTAGGCCAACTTTATCTTCTCCTGGTTGTGAACCCTGTTGGGGTTGGTGTATGGCAAAGAGTTCAAAGGCTAGTGTAGATGCCAGCAGTCTCAAAAGGGCTATTTTAGTAGCCAGGATTATTGGGGCATAAAGGAGCCACAAAAGCCCTTGCTCTCTGACTGCCTCATGCCAATAACACACAGCAAAGGAGTGACAGATGAGGCTTATAGCATAGGAGGTTTTCACTGTTTTTCAGGAACATTGTGACAAATTCTTCTGGCATCCTGGGCTCACAAAGATCTGTCCTGGTTTGCTGGTGCAGTTTCGGGGTGACAACTGAAGTGCTGAAGATTACTTTTTAAAGACATGATGCTGACAAATTAAGTTCAAAGTCTAAGCAGGGCCCTTCCAAGTGGCAACTCTCCAGGGCTGGACAGTTATAGCATTAACTTCTATAAATCTTTTCAGGAGCTTCTTGGGCTTCAAATGCTTCCAACATTTCGTCATTCCCGTTAAACAGGGAAAATTGCTGAATCCTTTTTTGGAGGCCAGCATAATTATATTCTCAGAAAATAATAATGATTTTTAAAAAAGTTGGAAAACACTATATGTATTAGAAAACAGACCATATGATAGAATTAGTTAAGTACCACAGTAAATACTGGCAAAAATGTAAATACAACGGCTTTCTTAGATGCACTCCTGGAAACTGATGTTGATACAAAAAGATGCAAGAAGAATTTTTAAGAGATTTGTTTGAGACTTTTCTTTGTAGCCGGGGAATAGTGTAATTTCGGCTATAAAACCTCTGCCAAACTGTGAACGTCTCACTGTAAAGTGTGCACTTTACGAAGTGCAAATAAACCAACCAAACAAACAAAACCAACTGGACCAAATGTTTTTGTTGCTTTACGTCAAGTGCTTTTTCCTCCATCATAATTGCTTGCTACTGCTATTCCTGTTAATTAGCATTCTGGGATATTTGGGAGGAAAAAATGGGAAAACAAGTGTTAGTCTCTTCAGCAATAAAACTGATCACATTATTACAGCCAGAAGCTCACAGGACAACACGAGCAGTGTGTTCATGCAGCTGGATACTTCCATGAATGATTCAATAAAGTATTACTTGTTTTAAAATGAAAACTGTCCAGTGAACTAACACTTTACAGTAAAGCCTCCAGGGAAGGTATGCTTTCTTTTTTTTTAATGCTGTGACTACAATTATTGAGATAAAATTTGGTGCCCATCCTCACATCTCTACATAAAACTGAACAAAAGAAGTCAGACAGAACCCGTGACAATGTAATATGGATTCAGAGAAAGAAGTGACTCAAACTTATGAAGATTCCAAAAGAAAATGAAAGGAAATATTAATCTGGAAAACTGAATAAATGTGATGCACTGTGTTTGGACCCTCAGAATACCTTCACTTGGCAAGGCACTACACTGCTTATCACTATTTTTTAAGCTGATGCATGACTTTGGTGTTCATACGTCATAAATAAATCAATTCATCTGACACAGAGTCCTCTCTGTCTGCTGCATGGATAAAAGGAAAGAGATTTAGTGCCATTAATACCACAGAAATTGAATACTCATAAAAATATGCTACTGCATTTACACTGAATTTTCAGAAAGTCACAAAACCCAAAGGACTACTGGATGTAAGAGACTTTTTCTAAAACATGAATTGTTGAAAGTTCATAATTTCAATTTGAGGAACATCTTTTTAATCCTGTATTTCCCAAGAACAATTTTAATGTTAAATTTCAGTAGTCAGCTCTTGAGCTGTAAACAACTTGGAACAAGGACTCGGTTGAAGCATAATAAAATCTTTTTATTTAATTTGCAGAAATTATAAAAGCTTGGTGTGCAGAAAAGCTAAAGTTGCTGGAAAACTGCAAATCTCACAAGAGCACAGAGGGAAATATGCTTCTGGAGATGGGTTAATGTGGAAAATTGAGACAAGGACCTCTCACTGAGCATGCCACTGGATGGTTCACACAGAGTGAGACAGTGGGGTCTGCATGGATCATGGTATGGCTGATCATAAGCCCATAATGTCATGCTCTTGCACGCATACAAGTTAGTTAAAACAGGCTCAAACTTGTAGGTTAGAAGTGTGCAGGCTCCAGGGGTTCACCTTACAGGAAAGCTGGGTGCACACTGGTGGCACCACAGGTGCTGCTGACAAGGTTCCAGCTGCCACTGGAGCAAGGACTGCTCACCCTTAGCGTGGCTCATCCAGTTTGTCACACGGTTATTTCTCTGCACGTTAGCATGCTGTGTGTGCAAGGAGGTGTGTCAGTGAAGGAAGATCAGCCTGTGTCCAGGAGAGCTGCTGCTGGCCGTGCCGGCACTGCTTTGTCCTTTCTGCACTGGGCAGGCCCACAGGCTGCACCCTGGGCATCAGGCTGTGCCGGGCCTCGAAAGCAGCCCTGGGCAGCGCGGCGAGCTCAGCCACACCTACGCCAAGTGTGGGTGGCAAACCTCGAGTTTCACATCAGCCTCCTGGACCAGAACAGGACTTTGCAATGTATTCTGGTGACCTTCCCGGAGCGAAGGCACCTCACACCAGTAAATATATAAATGGTTATTCTTTAAACTAGATTTATATATTTATATAAAATATTTCTATATTTAAAAATCTAATACGAACCTATTTTTAAAAAGAAGGTTTTTAATCCTAGGTACTTACATCCAAATATAATTTTAAAACTTAAATTATTTAAGAAAACATACTTGAATATGTATGATTAATATCTCATTTTTAAAATATTATTTAAATTTGTAAATCCAGGAGTAATGGGATATGGCAATTGGCATCCCAAAGCCATAACTGAGTATGACTTAGTTGTGATTTTGAAAGAAGTCTGTTCCTAAAAATACTGAACACATTTTTGTGTACATCTAGGAAGCTTAACAGAAGGAAAAAACAAAAAAAACATCAGTGACAGGACCTGAGGGAATGGCCTGAAGCTGTGTCAGGGAAGAAATCACCAGAGGGTGGTTGGGCAGTTGAACAGACTCCCCAGAGAAATGGTCACAGATGGACAGAGTTCAAGAAGAGTTTGGACAATTCTCTCAGGGACATGACTCTTGGGGATGGTCCTGTGCAGGGCCAGGAGTTGGACTCAATGATCCTTGTGGGTGCCTTCCAACTCAGCTTATTCTGTGATTATAAGATATTTTTATAATGATCAGCATTTGCAAAAATGCCATGCTTGGAGGCTAGGTAAGGTTTCATACATGTTCTAGTACTTCGATAAGCCTCAGTGGCCACAGGAACAGCTTAGAGGTGCTAAGTATTTTTCTAGCATGAGTACTTCACCATCTGTTTCCTCCTGCAAACATCATTTTCGGCAGGAGCCAAGGAGGGTATGTAGCAAGCAGTGAGAAATGGCAGAACTATAAAGTAGGAACACAGCATAGGAAAACATCTACTTATAGGGTGGACTGTCACCAAGGGAAGCAATTTTTGGGTTTTAGTGTAATAAAACCAAATAATTGTACCACTCTGAACCTTTCTTGCAGTTTTAATACCAGATGCTAAAATATGAAGTACCTAATAATGTTTTAAAATTATATACAGTTCTTGATATAAAATTAGATTGGACAAAATTGTGATTAAATATAATACAGCACTGCAGATTCAGGAATTCTTTTCAAGATCAGTAAACTAAAAAAGAAGTAAGTCATGCCATTTTCACTCTTCTCCAGTTTCTATGGCTACTGAAAACCAAGCCTAGAAACTGAACGATGCATATGCCTAACTTGGCAAATGAATAAAAGTCTAAATATCAGTGTAATAGTGTAATTCTGAACATTATTCTAGCTTCCTGTATTTGAGTTTCCTTTACATGAGCTTGAGATGAGAAAGAACATAATTACTTGTTAACTGCTTTTTAGAGAACTGGCTGCAAGAAGAGATGTACAGCACCAGGAAAAATTAACAGGCATGAGAATATTGGTTTATATTCAAGCTGAATCCTCCACAGCACAATAATATATTTACGATCAGCTGTTGGGGATCAACCCAAACATCACTTCACATGAACTAAAGGTCCTGCATCTCTCCACCGGGCACTTGAAAACAGTGTAGGTCTCCCACAGATTCTGTGTTATCAGCTCTGATGGGTGGCTTAGACACTCCAGAGCTTCTCAGATAGCATCAGGCACCCAAGTTAAGCAACTGAAATGCTCTCTTCATGACTGAAATAGCCTTCAGGCTACTACAACAACAGTTAAACAAATTCTGGGTTTATGCTCAGGCAGCAGATAGTGAACTAAAGGAATTATGCTAGGACGTGCAGATTGCATCAAGGATTTAGTAAGCAATGAATAGAAAAATTCATCTGGGAAGGGAATATGAGAAAAGTAGTTTGGGAAATGATGCACTGGACCCCAAAAAAAAGAGACATGGGTTTTGTGTTCTGATAAGATCAAGACAAGTGATGTAACCTGCTTGCCTCTTGATGTATCAGATCATACTGGTACAACTTACATGCACTGGAATGATTACCTGGCACATGACACTGGAAATGATTCAGTATTTAAGTAATGTAGCAGGCAAAGCTCCTTTTTCCCCATGGGCCTTACACCTTGGCTCTCTGAGTATTATTTTATACACAGGCTTTGTTCTTTAAGGTGCTATGCAAGCCACACGGAGACTTTGTTAAACATGTGCAAGATTTAGTTCATAGGAGCACATACAATTTCTGGACCCATGAAAAAGCCACTCCAATATATAATTGATTGCTTGTAAAAATGAAGGCAATTTGATCTCATCTGGTTTGGCCCTGCTCTTTGCTGCTCTTATCCCTAAAAGGTTGCCACCCACTGTTTGCTGCACAGAGGGGTTCCCCGTGCTCAGCTCCATCTTTTGGTTCCCACACGTTTTGCCTGGAAGGACTTCACCTCTACGGGCCTTGTCCCTCCACCAGCCCTGGAAGGGCAACTACACCAGTACCACGGCTGCACATGGGGGTTTCTTCCAATTCCATTCTGTTTTCTCACGGATAGCACATTTCTCTTTTTAGTAATTTCCAAGTTTCTCTTCTTGCTCTTAGTAAACAAAGATGCGAGGTAGCCACATTTTCTCACTTATTCTTTCTTCCTCTCTTAGAGTTGTCTATTCATCATGTTGGAGGCAGTTTCAAAGGGAAATAGATTATCACATTAATTTTTATTTGGGATTCAAATTTACCTAAATGAGAAGGTCTGTCTGTACTAAATGACTTTTAAATGAAGAAGTTAGTAAAATGCTAACTATTTTGAGTTCTTTTGAGGGCAGGAGGATCTGGAAAAGACACATTTAGAGCAGTGACAATCTGGATTGGGAAAGACTGCCAGTCAAAAATCATATGAAAGGAGCATGTTAAGGAAGCAAGAGAAGTCCTTTCAGAACAGCTAAAGAAATATAAATATCCTCGATCCTGCCAGCTTGTGCTTCTTACTCAGCCGCAGACTCAGAAAACTTGGGAAGCAGCTGAACTGGTACTAGTGGCTTCTTCCCTGCCTCAGGGGTAACAGGAAACTGCGATTGCAGTGGTTCTTCTGCAGTTGTCACTGCAGTCACCTTTGCTAAACAAGAACTGCATTTGATGAGGGATTGGTACTTTTCCATTAAAAAACCCCAAAAAATCACCATTCCCTCTCTACTGTCACAGTAATTGGCACCCCTCTAGTCAAGCTTTCCACCAATGAATAGTCTTGTTTGGGTATCTTCCATTGGCAATACAAAGCTAAAAGTGGAAAGAGAGTTTAACTAGGACACAGCCTGACAATCTGGCAGTGGATATTTTTCTAAGGATTTTTGCCCATATGAGTTCTGAGTGCAAATGCCAAACGACGTTCAGAAGAAAAAAGATTAAGCTGATAAAACTGTGCAGCAGGGCTTTTCCTACTATTTTGGCTGCCTGTGGTACACAAATTACATTACACTTTTTGCTTGATTAAAAGGAAAGGAAGTAAAAGTAAGTACTAACCTTCCTTTTTAATCAAACTGATGAAAAAGGATCATCTGCATGTTTGTCCTTTCATTTCATATTCCGCTAGCCAAATGGGTTCTCAAACAGAGCTGTCCTGCAAGATTGAATATCTCTAATGAGGTAGCAACTTTTTTTTGCAGGTATCTACTTACTCTATCTGGATGCCTCATTGTTAATAGTCTCCTCTGCCCAAGCAGCTGTGCCTGTGATATCAGAACAACATGTTCCCTCCAGCACAGTGTGTGGAGTTATTTCATGTCCAACCAGAGATAAAATGTAAGCTACTCAAAAGGAACTTCCAAATCACCCTGTAAAAGGAAACTGCAGAGAGACAAGTTGCTGGTAAGAAGAGAGATGAAAGGGTTATGTTAAGCACTTACTGACCATATTTCTCTTTCACCGAGCCGCATTTTGCAACCTGTCAGGTGCAGAATACTTGCAGTTTCTAAGAGTTGAGCAAGTATTGCAGATATGCGCAGAGCAAATACCTTTATTTAAATGACATGCTAGGAAAACAAAGTCATTTTGCATGGAAGTCAGGATGTAGAGGGAACAGGTGGCAGATACAGATATTTTGGAAAGGAGAATGCAAGAGAACAGATTTAATCTGCATTGTTACAGGGGTCAGTGGACATTTCCCTTCCTTATTTACACATATTTGCTGAAAAGGGAGTGAGACCACATGGTAATATATTTTTAATCTTAAGTATTCCTGCAGGGCAGGGCTGTAAGGAGCTACAGACCGGCTGCAGTGTCACCAGAGCATGAACTGGTAGTCCCAGAGGGTTGAAATGGCATCCTGGACTGTGGGCAGTGCAGGGAGAGCCCTGGGGAGGGGTCAGGAATGGATACACTGGGTGCCAAACTATTAGTTGGCTACATTTAAATGGTAATCCTCCATAGCAGATCCAGGCTTACTGTGTCTAAAGGTTCAGGATGAAATTTGCTGGGAGACATTCTCACTAGTTGATTTGGGAATCTTAAACTTACTCAAGTGCTTGTGTTTTCTTCACCCTAGTCCTCTGTCACTCGGGTGATTTGTGCCAGGTATCTGGAAGCAGATGTCCTCTGCAGTAGGTTCTCCAGCAAAAAGGCATTAAACACTTTAGCCTTTTCAGCATCATCTGTTTAGACCTTTTCTCCCCTCAACACAGCAGACCAAAGCTTTCTCAGCCTTCCTCTTACCATTAGTGCAATTACAGAAGGATTTCCTGTTACTCCTTACAGGCACGGCCTTTCTGCTGCCCCTTCCCTAACAGTGTTTTTCTCTCTTGCTGTTGCAGCCGTGCTGGGGTTTTTAGTGTTCTCCTTCTGAACCCGGCTGGGTAACAGAGCCTTCCACAGCAGCAGCTTCCACTCCCATCCTCTGGTCTCCCAGCTTCTTTGTTTCCCTCTGACTTTACCTATCACCCTCTGAGGCTGGTGAAATCTGCTTATTTTGAGTATCTATTGCCTCACACTGTTTCTCTTTACAGAAAATAGGGAACTCCACAACTTCAGAAATAGCCCAGGCTGTCCCCATCGGGATCTCTAAAGTTGTTGAATAATTAATCCTCGTGTATTATTTTCCCAAGTAGTTAAAGCACTTCACTACCACTCCCGTGCTTTGAACGCAGAAATGTAAAAGCATTCAGAAATAAAAATAAACTTCACATCTCTCACATTTGTGCGCTGAAACAGTTTCTCACTGATATGTTAGCATATGAAGAAGTCAGAAAAATGTCTTTTATTTTTAAAAAATGTAAGTCACCCCTGATACAATATACTCGCAGTTCAAAGATAAACACAACTCTCAGGTCTTGCAGTGTAATTGAGCAATCTGTTGGAAACATGAAAACTGCAGACAGCTTTTAAAGAAGTTGTTTGTAGTTTCATTTTGATTCTCTCCAAAACCACAGAACAATTTAATACTAAAGGATCTCATCCATATTACAATGAACTCAAGAGAGAATTTCTTGTACTCATTGGTGGATTTTAGCTACAACTGCAACTATGGAGAAAAAGAAGATGTTCAATGTTTTAAGTTAAATTTCAATAACTAAAATTGGGAGGAATATTTTTAATTGTTTATATCCATAATATTATTATGCTTAAGATTCCCATGTGTTATTTTATTGGTTTTACAAGAAGCAGAGAGTGTTCTTAAAAAGCCCCATTATTAATGATCATGTGCAGGGATCTTGCAAAACAGAGACTATCTAAAATACTGCTTTAAACCACAAATAATAGTGTTTTAGCATTAGCTTTATTTAGCTTTACTGTCTTTTTGAGTAATCCATACAGCTTTAAAAGCTTAACAATCAAATTAAAAATTATAATAATCAACAAAATCAACTGAACTCTTGGTATAAACAAACCTGCACAAGCACAGTTCAGATCTAGGGAAAGATGAAATACAATCAAGGAAGTAGCAGACCGTTAGGTTTAATTTATTTTTCTCTCTTCATGGGCAAGGTAGAAAACCACAAAAGATGTTTAGACGAGAAGACAAAGCAGTAATTTTATTCCCTGCTCTTCATTTTCTTGGCTGAAAAAGAATTACAATCAAAACATGGACTGACATCTCCAAAACTGAGCAAACCTTGGGTGAATATTTCTAAGTGCAAAAGCACACTTTTCATAATCGCTAATTAGATGAAAATGAAACTACATCAGTATTTTTATGAAAGGAAGATACTTGACATGACAACACCGAGTGGAAGTAACAGTTATTTCTAATACACCATAAACTGTTTGCATCTGCGGATGTGCAGTGGCAGGATGGGCAGCAAATATTTTCAGATTTTTGCTTGTTTATTTTTGGGAGCAGTTTGCAAATGAAACTTGAACCATTCTCAGCAAAGATAAGGCAGAGTATGGTCCTGGGATGCTGTACAAAACCATTCTTCCTTCAATGGAAACAGACACAGCATTTTTAAAAGGCAAAGTGACAGGTTGATAAGGATTTTCTTCAAAAATCACAGAGTGATGAAGCACGTCAGAGAGATGTGCTTATTTCAACAGGTCTTGATTTAAAGCAGAGGGCAGCTGGGGGCTGAGCAGCCCGGCACCTCTTCCTGCGGGACACGACAGTGCCGTGTGTTGGCATTCCAGCTCTTGTTCCCAGACAAAAGGAGCTTTCACTTAAACTGAGAGGTATTGAGTAACGAGCCCCCGCACAACACAACAAACCGAACACAACTGTCTCAGCAAGGCTCCATCAAAGCATGGGAAATTTGCCATGGCCCCATGATTTATCATTTTAATTGGAATAAGACAGCTTCCATCAACAATTACTGAGCAGAGCAGGAAGAAATCTGTGTTTTTCTTTAGCAGCTGTTATTGTGCAGGATAGACAAAGAGCTGAGGTAGGAACAAAACCCCTTTTCAATGTAAACAGGTATGTAATCTGCAGAGGAAGATAAAACATAGAATCAAGATCTTTCAGATACAAAATATACTGAAGAAGCAAAATCATGCATTTTCCACAGCCCTTACATGGCTACAGCCAGTCTTCCTTACCTTTTACAAAATCCTCTGCTAGTGCAACAGCAACTGCTCCCTGCCTCTTGGCATATTCAAACAAAGGTTTTCAAGGAGCCATTCTTTGACCTTCCCAGGTGCTGCTCATTTAGAGTTTCATTTTATGGGCAGTAAGTCCCATAGGGGTCAAGCACTAAAAAACAGAATGCGGCCTAGTATGCCTTGTTATAGATTTGGAATTTTCCCTATGTTAAATTAAGCATTTAAATATTATGCCTCAAAGGTGGTATAAAATGCCATAATAATTAATTTTAAAGTTATAATTTTAATTAATACATATCATAGCCTACCAGCTATGTTTTCCAATGTCTCATAGCCTTTGTGAAAATGACACATTATTAAGCAGAGGAGCACAAGACTCAGAGCAGGTTACCTTAGTGCAAACGGGTTTTGCTGCCAGGAAGACTATTAATGATCCACTATTTCCTAAACTGAAGATCACTATTCTATCCTCTGAATGCATACTGATTTCAGAGCAGGCAGAGTAAGATTTGGGACCTGGTCGTCAGTGTGCAATACAAACCTATGTCTGGAAGACAGGTGTCCACTTTAGGACCCAGGGAGATGCATGTATCTCGAAAGGTAATCTAAAAAATCCCTAGCAGGTGTTCAGCTAGAAATGCCTGCAATGGCCAAAAGCCAAATTAAATAAAAATTGATGACTCTGTCACCACAATCCAAATGTGAATGCTGTAAGCAGTGGTAGGAATGTCCTAGAAGTAAGCAACAGATACTGGCCAGCTCTTGTGTGGGAACACCTTATGGATCAAATTTTTCACACTGGGAAAGATGCATGTGAAAAAGATATGCTGGCAACCTACAAAAAAACCTTGGTTGAGGTCAAAAAGGTGAATAGAATTATTTCTTATACATGACAATAAGAATTAAATGAAATTAGTAGAGAGCAAACTGGAAACAAATAGATTTATTCCTTTCATCTTCATGCAGAATTAACTGAACTGCAGACTTTGGACTTAAAAGTTCAAAAGAGCAAAGAAAAATAGGTGAGATAAAATCACGGAGTGTAGGTCCAATGCTACCTATTAAACAGGGTAATCTAAGTGCAGTTTATATGGGGAGAAGAGTTAATTGCTAATTTTTTATTGTTTCCTATTGCTGGAAATAGAATTCTGAGGTGTTTCATCAGCAATACACGAGTTGAAAAGAAGAAGTTAAATATATAGATTTAAACTACTACAGAAAGAGCACATTTGTATTTTCATTACAGTTAAGAGCACTCATATCATGCAGCTGATGAGCTGTTTTGAGTGATGAACCACGTCTATTTTGATTGTCATCCCACACCCTTCTCTGTTGTAGCACAAGAAAGAATAAGTTCTAATTTTCAAAGATGAACTTGTTGCCTAGTCCACATGAATAGTAAAAAACATAATCAAGACTAATTCGATGAAACAAATGGCTTTTGATTAAATAATGTCATGCAGAAACACCAAACAAATTGAAACACTATTTCCTAGAGTTGCATTCCTCTCTAGTCCTGGCAGAGATTGAATTTGAGTGTGCAATATATCATATTTAAATTCACTTCTGTTAATAATTTCATCAAAAATTCACAGAGAGTGGTAAATAGTCGGCTAAAGAGTAGGACACTGACAGTGGCTGTTATGGGGTTGCTAAGTAGGAAAGCAGGAAATCGCCAGACCTCCCTTCTTTCACATTTCTCCCATGCACAAGGGACAGAAAAGAGGTATCTTTTTCCCATGGAAAAAACCCAACGAAACAACTTAAATTCTAAACTACCTCCTACACTTTCCTGAGAGTTTAAACCCGAGTTGCACGCTGACCAGCTCTTGGCTCCTCACAGTTACCCACTGTCAACTCGGAAATCTGTAGCACATTAAGAAAACACAAGTTGAGGACAGCCCAAAGTGAATTAAAATTATGACAAATATCACAGAGAATATAATTCCCTTCTTATTCAGTGCTTTGGCAGAGTTTCCATTCCGAGATGCCAGAAGAACGGAGAAAAAAACAGAAGAGTCAGGGAGAACTCATGCTAAAGTACAGTGCACCTTGATTTGAGCCTTTATGATCTTCACTTCAAAACCCAACCCTGCAAACAGCATGCAAGTGTGGTTTGAGAAAAAAAAACTGAATAAAAATAAGAATATATCACATCAGTCAATCTCTATTTCAGGAAGTGATGCAAGCAAAGTCCACAGCAAAGTGGGCCTCCCAGAAATACTCTGCCACCCACAGCATTGTGTAACCTTCCTTTGGTGTGAAACACGGCTGGGCTTAGCTCCTGCTAGCAGCATTTAGCTGCACCCCATGCAACCTTGCTGAAAGTTAAAGAAATAACAAACAAGTGTTGTTATTTCCCTCCCTCTGCAAAAGTGTGTCTGATTAAACTCCGGTTACAAAGCTCTGTGACAGCAGAAGTGGGTCCTGCCGTTTCTGATAGGAAAGCTGCCTGTTCCACATCCCACCAGAGGGAACGGAAAGGCTGGTTTGATTGACAGCTCTTCATATTTTGGCTCTTGCCTCTTTCACCCCACTGGAGCTCTTGACTTTCAACTTTGTTGTTTAGGATTTTTTTCCATTTTCTCTCATTTTCTATCCCATCAGCTAATTTTGTTTCCTTCTACTCACAGTTTCCAAAACTGAATAAACAAGGAAAATACAGGGTCGGGTAACAAAACTCAGGACCTGACAATTACACTTAGGCAAAACTCATGCAACAATTACAGCTGATAAATGACTATACCACATAATTTTTAATTTGGCTGCCACCATAGTAAGTCTTGCGTACAGAATATCCCACTGCATTAACTCAGACCTGATACTTTCTAAGCATATCTGCATGGACTATTTCCTGGCAGAGTAACAGCTGCCTTAAAACTATTGACTAAGCAAAGTAGGACTAGAAGAGAGCACATTATTTGACATTATTTATCCTGCTCTCAGGATATTTGGTTGAGGTTTTTTTCTCCCCTATTCCTTTGAGGCCACAGCTTCCCACCGCTGCTGCAGCAACGGTTCATCTGCTATTGCTTTCTTGCTTTCTGAGCAGGGCTGGTGGCAGGAAGCCACAATTGCTCCCTGTGTTTATCCCTCCCCATCTCACAGCCCTGACAGAGTGAGTCTATTTGGATAGCAAGAAGCTGTGGTAACTAAGCAGCCACAAAATTTAAAAGGGACATTTCCAGCTACTTGCACTGCTAAGAGTAAGTGCAAAGCAAGTCTTTTATAACAGAACAAGCTTATTTTTTTAATGTGAATGGAATGAGAAAAACAAATAGCAGGTTTTGTGTGGGTGCTTTACTTACATAATCTTAAACTAAATCTTCCTGCTTAAGAATAAAAGTTCTTCATCCTAGAGATGCTTTTTGCTGACTAACATATTAGCAATAACTTCATATTCCAGTTACAATCTCTACATACTTCATCTTGAGCCTTTCTGTGAGAAGTTCAGAACCATGCACAGCCCATGTTCCTTCTTTCTCTAGAATGTAGCTCCCATTTCCTTAGGGAATCAAACAGCCAGACCAACTTAACCCCTCCTTGGAATATTTAACATCCTGCCTCTGGAAGAACTGTTTCAACCAAATAGTTACAGAAAACATTTGAAGGGCTAGGTCTAAAATGCAAGCTTCAAACCCAGACATCAGCTTTCTCAAAGGAGGCAGTGCTCAGATCTAGGACTTTGTTCAAGGACAGCCAGCAAGTCAGGAGTAGACTCAGAGCACATACGGGGATCAGCAATGCTCCTGGTCCTGCCTCCTGTGCTTGAACTTCTGTTATTTTCCTATAGAAAATAACAACTGTAACAGTCTCCAAGGAAGACTAACAGAATGGTGATGAGACTGCTAGCAGTAGTTATTATTCTAGATGGGTTATCAGAACCAAAGAGAAAATTTTACACCAGCAGTGCTTCTGAAAAGTAAGATTTGATCCTATAAACATCACCACAGATTCCAGGTCTTCTGCTCATGCATAGCCCAAGGGTTTGATGAGATCAGGGTGTAATTTTTACACCTCAAGCACCATTATCTTTAGTGAACTTGCATAACAAACAATGAAAAGTACATTTTAGAGAAGGGGCTATGCCTGCATTTTTGCAAAGGTAAACTCTGTCTAATCTCTGCACATGCCTGTCTTCTGGACACTCTGCTACCAGCGCAGCACCACAGGACCAGAGGTGATGCTCAGCGTCTCCACATGGGGTGAGGGCTGGTTGGAGGAGGTTTGTGCTTCCTTAGTTTTTCCAAATGACAGGCAAGATTTCCCAGTGCACTCTGTCTGCCTTTTACTGCTTCGGGGATGCAGAGCAGTCATAAAGTTTAATTGCCCAATTAAGCAGGCTTTACAGTTGCTCTGTGTTGCTGGAGTGTCACAAAGCAGATTGAGCAAACTAGTGAAGCTGGATCATTACTGTGTGGAAACCAAGACACATACATTTGTGTGAGTGTGTGAGAAAAACATTCAATACATGGGCTAAAGTACCTTAAATACAGAAGTGGGTATAGATTGTACAGGCAGGCACATGTTTCAGCTTCGTGGAGCGAGTTACGAACAATATCCCTAATCCCCCCTGTTCTCTTTACAGGATGGCGGAGGGAGCCCCCAGTGTGCAAATCAAGCTGGCACAGCCAGGGTTCTGTCGGGGCTGCAATAAGGAGGGGAAACGCAGCAGCTCGGGCTTCCTTCCACTCTCCCAGGGCAGCAGAAATAACCTTCTGTGAACGAAGCACAGGAAAAGGAAAAAAAAAAACACATAAGCGTCCATGACAATTTGCAAATGGAGGAATCTAACCTCTCATGGGGAGTGGAGTTCAGTGAAGGCGGCAGTAGCTGAGGGTTCAGACCAGCTCTGCTTCTCATCGCCTGCTTGTCCTTTACCAGGTCCCGTGCGCAGCCCCACAGCTTTTCTTCCCCGCCCACCACTGGCGGGTTCCTGTTTCTTTTCAAGCCTCTTGGTTGTGGGTGATGCCAGATGCATGTGCCTAAGGAGAGGACAGCAAACACTTTAGGGTGGTGGAGGCCTCTAGAGACAGTTTCACTACAAATAAATCCTTCAGTTATCTTAATGCCAGCAGGCATCTCAGTAAAAGTGGTTTCATGTTTAAGAAAAATGCCTGCTTACTTCCAGGTTAATAATTTTTTTTTATTATCAAAGCAGTTTGCTGACTATATAAACTATTGGCCAGATGCAGCTACCAAAGGAGCCATGGAACAGTTGAAAAGGGCTGTAGCTCACAAAGAGTTAATCAATCCACAATATTTTTATACTAAACTGTCAACAGTTCAAGGCAGTAAGTATTTCTCTTGCTAAGTGGGCGTTGTGCAGGGCTTGCAGGATTTTCAGAAGCAGACAAATCAAAATGCAAGCCATGCTTGCAAAACCAAAATAATATAAAATTGTGAAAGTGACAACAACACCGGACCCCAGCTCAGACCCCATAGGATGGTGACCATTTGGTGAGGCACTGCCTGTGCTGGGGTCACCCTCAGCTCCTGGCTCTTCCCGCCTCAAGGAGCTGCCCCACTCCTCCTACTCCCTGACAAAGTCAGACTGAAAGCATTGCTTTTGGGATCCATGTCAAAGTTTATTGCAATATTTTTTCAAGCATTATTCTCGAGTCCATGACAGTAATATAAATCATTCTAGTAGTTCTTTAGTACAGATAAGTAGTGACAAATTTGAGTTAGTGCAAACACACTTCACTGTAGCTTGTCTGCTATGTTTCAGGTGCAGGTCTTGCTTGGTGGTGATGGAAAAGGTACGGGAACATTAACATTCACGCCCATGGCAGCTGGCATTAATGCCGACCCAGTGTGACCCCACCTTCCATGTCACAAGGACTCACAGCTACGTTGGGCTGTATGCTAGCTGGCTTCACCCTCCCCATCTCCTGCCACCTACACGCATTTAGATCAGCACTGAGTCTGTTCCAGGCTTGTCACAACCCTCTGACAAAGCAAAGAGAGGCAAAGGGATAAAGGAGAGAATTAGCAAGGAGGTAAGAGATGGAAGGAATACATATGTGGAGTGGAAAATACTTGAATAGATCATTGACTAGAGTTTTCAGTTGTGTTTGAGGAAGCCTTCAGTAACAAGCATTCTGCAGGACTCCAAACAGATGACAGACGTTGCAAAGGTCACTTTAAGTGAACTGATTTCAAATCTAGATCAGATGAGAACAACTGGAGGTCTGATCACTAGATGGTTATGCAAGAGCTCATGTGAAATCATCAATTGGTCCTTATAGCGTAGCTTGAGGGAAACCCTCTGCCCAGCCTTTCTTCTTGAGAATTAATGCAGGAATAGCTGAAACAAAATGCATTTCGAGATTAATTTTTCATTCTCATAATATCTCATAAAGTGGTTGTTTCTTTTGGAGGTTTGGGAAAGAATAACTGCATACATTCTTTAGAGCAGTGTTACATTGCTTGGATCAGAGCTACCTATTGAACAGTTGTCACATCATTACCTGGGGACATATGCCAACAAATTTGAAATCCAAACTTGCAGACATTAACAGGAACATGGAGAATTTAGATAAAATGTGCATTTCAAGCTCTAAGCAGGCAAGTTTGCACTGACACTGTTCTATATAAAGCAAGATTTCTGTTGCTACGGTTTCCAAGTGGCCTCATTGTGAGCAATCAATAAAGGCACTGAATTAAATTGTTAAATTAAAACTGCAGCTCCTGATGCTGAAGGCAAGGACTCCATGCACATTCGGTCACAACTATAGGCTAGTTTGTTTAAGTCTTTGTATTCAGAGGATTTGGTCACTGCATAGAGGAAATTCATGCATGCACAGCCTGAGATCACACAGAGATGGTCTCTTTTTCTTTTTGAACAAATGGTGGTTTGACTTTTTGTGCTGTTGAAAGGCAAATATCTGTCAAGATCATGACATACAACTAACTGCAGAATATTATGTTCAAAATGATAAATCACTGTATCACAGTTTAATATATTATTAAAGCATTATTATTGTTACATATGAACTGTATGAATGACATTTTAAAAATTAATACAATACAGAACATGTCAAGATAAAAACACCAAGAACATTCAAATTGAACATCAACAGATCTGAAAATAGATGCTGCCTATGGATAAAAAAGTATTTATTTCAGCTCCATACGAAGAGGCAAAAATATATAATTATGATTAAACACATTTTGGAATGAGGGAAGATTGTGAAAAATTTTGTTTGGGGCTTACCTACCTAAAATGCTGCTGACCATGGAATGGAATTACATGGTAGAGATTATATGGGACCTCTTTTCAAAATACTGTAACTCTTAAAATAAATGACTAGCAACTGAGTTCCGAATGCATAATAAACAGACTCGAAGAGCTTTTAACCCCAATCATTAAAAAAAAAAAAAAAAAAAAGTGCTTATATAAGAATAACATTTCAGAGCATCTTTAAATCCAGTGAAATACAGTCTTTAAACCCTTAATACTCTGATGTATTTGTCCCAAGAACAACCCTGGTGTGTCTGTGAGATACTCAACCTGTTTCCCTTTCAAACCCCTCAAAATAATGGAATTGGTAGAACAGAAAGGTTTACTCCCCTTGATACAGACAGCATGCTAGATGGAAAAGAAATATTTCAAAGACTTCCAGTGATAATGAATAGAAGTCCTCATCACCAAAGGTAGAGGTACTTCAAAAATCCTTAATCTAATTAACTTTCAATTAGATATAACTATGAATTGATGTCATTTTGCAAAGAGAACTCAGGCACCTAAGTTACCTAAAGGCAGAGGTTTTGTATTCCTTGGAGATTTAGCATCTAAATCTTGTATACATTTTAAACATTTTTGAAATCTGGCATTCATTTCCAATCTAACCACCAGATTTTTGTGTGGTATAAAATCACCAGAGTTTGTATTTCTATACTTACATTACTCTCCAAACTCCTTTATTTGACAAGACTTTGTAAGCTTGCATCCACAGTGTCTTTCATGTGTAAAACTAGAGGCACCAGTCATAAAATCACAGAATCATCCATGTCAGAACGGACCTTTAAGATCATCAAATCCAACTATAAACCCAGTACTGCCAAATCCAACACTAAACCATTTCTCAAGTACCACATCTACACCTCTTCTAAATACCTCCAGGGACAGCGACTCTGCCACTTCCCTGGGCAGCCTGTTCCAGTGTCCAGCCACCCTCTGGGTGAAAAACCTTCTTCTGATATCCAACCTAAACCTTCCCTGGCACAACTTCAGGCCATTGCTTTGGGTCCTGAAAGAACAATGGACTACTGAATGAGACTTTATCTGTATGAATGTTCCAGTCCATCATCATAGGACACATATATAATTCTTTTACTTAGTGTGTGATATCTTCTCTAGAAGAACAAAGTACCTTACAAAATGTGAACTTTGTCTTCATAAATAAAAGCATCTGGTTTGCTGTCTAACCATCTGGTTTGTCTAAAGTTTATAGTCTCCTGAGTGTTATTCACAGGCCCACATATGATCAAGCATCCACAGACATTTTTATTTGGTAAAAGCTTTCCCACAGCCCTTCATTTTTTCTATCTGTTTTTGATCTTGTAAAAACGTCATTTTAATACGTGTGTTGTAATACTGCATGTGTTTGTGTTTCTGTGAACTGTGCAGATCTCCTAGTGTGTAGATATTATGGGCTAGATTCTCTTGGGAACAGTGGAGGAAAGAGCTACGGAAGAGCCATTTGGAGATACCAGACTCTACGACTTCTCTGCGGTTCCTGAACAAAGGGCTAGGTGAGGGTGGATAGATTACATTAAAATGCATCAACTATTAACATCTAACAAGGCATTGAGAACTGTTTCAGTTCAAGAGCTAGAGCTGGTAACAGGTAACAACCACTTTGCCAATCCTACACCAGACAGGTAATCTGCTGTGTTTGACAATTCCATGATTCCTGACAGCATGCAGAGTCCAGATAATCTAGCTGTGTTTAGCTGTGTGTGAATAAAATGTGTTATCATTTTCCCTTAATTCTACAAGCTGAACAGTCACTACGTTTCTGCTTGCTCTCTTTGTTTCATAAACACAAGATTTTCCATCCAGAGCCCTTACAAAGCCTTGCCAAAAGGGTTCATTCTCCTTTAGAGTTCAACTGCTCCAGTTTCTGGAGAAAATGTCTCAGTTCTGTGGTAGGTCAGTAAGTACACAACAGTTCACGGGCTCTGATACTTCTGCCTAATCTGCTCTCTTACCACAGGCAATGGAAAATGTTTCACTTGAAACAACAAACATTCAAAATCAGAAATAGAAATTACCTCAGTAGATATTAATATAACTTCACAGAAGCCTATCTCTTTCTGCTCTAAATCATGACTGATGTTTCAGCAAAGTAAGTGTGTGCCTATTTAAGTTTTTTTCTACAGTGAATAACAATAATTGTGCCTTTTTATATATTAGAAGTCAGAAACTGTTTGTATGTGTTACGTCAAAAGTGTGATTTAAAGAGAAGTGTAGACCTATGGGTCATGGACTGCAGTATTGTATTTGCAACCTGAACATAACTAAACTAACTGGAGCAAAAAGCCCGTATTTTAAGTGTGAAATAGATGTCTATTTCTACTGACACTTCCCCCCATATTTCTTTAATATAAGGAAGTAGAAAGGATCCCAATAGTCCTGCAGAAGCTAAGACCCAGGATTTCTCCTTCTGCAGAAGAGTTGAGAGAGGGCAGCTGGATCCCACTGGACCCTGCTGTGTTTAGTTTCTAAAAATGGGAACTAAACTGAGAAGCAGCCTCCAGGGGCAGCAAAATACAGCAGGAAGCTTGGAGATGCCGTTCTGTTCTAAAAAAATAAATTGTTTCATGTACGTGATTCTATTTACTTCTTTGCTTATTTGTGTAGCTTGGGGGTACTGGGTTGTTGCCAGGTCGGCTTCTTACAGCTTTGATTCCTGTTGACACACAAAAGTGTGAGTGTGTGAGCTCACACACACATACTTTAAAAGCAGCTTCTGTGACTGCAGAGGAGAAGAGTTTTAAGTAATTCTAATTTGCTGCCCATAGATTTCACTGAAGCCTTGTATGCTGCAAGAGAGATCGACCATGTATTCCAAGCCTGAATCCTAGCTTGTTAAATTTTAGCCTTTCATATAAACACAGATTCTAAAATGAGCCATAACTTTTCATCTGGAAAGTTAGTATGTTAACTGATAATACAAACTTCCAGCCATTGTAAATAGGATACATGTTGCAAATTTAAGAAAAAACTTCTTTTCAGATTTCAGCAACAAGCCAGGTAACAGAGCTGAAACAATGAGCCCTAATCTTTGTCTACATGCTCAGATACAAGATGGGCTTTGTATTTATTTGTTTATTGTACTGAAAGAGCTAGCCTATTCATTCAAAATGAAAGTCAAGACAATAATTAATTGTGATTTTTCCCAAGTAGCAATGCTAAGCCTGGTCCTAAGTAAACTATTGTATTGCTAATTATTTATATGCATTGAATTTCGGTGTGAATGAGCCTATCACTGTGTCAATTTCTACATTACAAATTGGCTCATGTTTTCAATCTCAATGCAACATTAACATTTTTAACCTGCAAATGGGAGTCAGTATTCACACCAATCAGGATAACCCATATCCTTATGTTCCAGAGTTTATGCTACACAGCTTCATTTGAGAAGGATAATTAAACCAAAAATTTTGCTTTAGATTTTAAATATATTTTTAGGAAAAAAATATTTATTGCTATGAAAATCTTGTGTGATCCATATTTGTTTTCAGAACATATTTCCTAGAGCTGGGAAGATTTGTTTTCTGGCATGCATCAAACATTTTTCCATTGGCCACAGCATTCTTGCACTAATTGAGTTTAGAAAACTCTTCAGCTGCTGCGTGAATGAATATGATCTGTGAAAAGCAAGCCTCAGAAATAATGGGACCCATTAGCTAATTACACTTTATCATCAAACATGCATCAGTTGCAAAACGTAATATGAGAACTATATTCTAGTATCCCAGACCTTTCAGATTATAAGAGCTGCCATTAAAAAGGGATGTCAGCATCTTCTTTCCCGAAATACCTCATACTTCCTAGTGAAGGAATCCACTAATTTTCAAAAGATACAAAATGGTACAAGACCAACATTGCCTTCTGAAGAGATGATTTTGGTGTCTGAAGTAAAAACTTCAGAGAATTTGCTTTGTTTATTGTGCAGGAAATCTGAACAAATCTGTTCCCTGGTTAAAATTATCCACTCTGCTAAAAAACCACACAAAATCCTACAAAGTACAATCAATTGCAAATCAGGACATTTGGGTAGAAGACATGGATCTTTTAAATTGTGATTATAGACTGCATAGAAGGATGGTTCTTTGTATTTCTCCTAAACGCTCCTTTACTTTTACAACAATTTTATTTCCTATGACAATATATGTAGAAGTAATAGACTGTATTTTGCCATAGCTCTTACCTTGCTATTAATGTTTCAGGTAATACGCAAGGAAGATAATCTCACTATTTCTCCCGTTATTTTTCCACTGAGAGCATTTTCTCTCCTTTTTAAACAGGAGGAAATTTAGAGTCACTTATCAGCTGGCCTTGTTAACACACTGACCTTGACTCTTTGTTGCCTTACACTCTTGGCAGCTACATAATTCTGTGCTAAGCGGAAGCTAAAATGCCGTCCTCTTTGAATGTTTCCCTTCTGAACTTACATGTGAATTTGATTTCAAAGATGGCAAGATCCAAGTGGAGAACCAACATCATGATTTCACATGGAAGTCCAGTCACTTGCTGTTTTAAATTCCAAACTACATAAAATCCCAGAAAAACCAAACCCCACACAAGCACGTAAGTCACAAAAATCTTCAATATATTTGACTCCTGTATTGCTGAATATATTGTGAGCATTCGAGTAACAAATAAGTATAAATTTAAAGTCCATCGGTTGCACTACATCAGCCTGGCAGTCTTGGTGGGCAGTCGACTGACACACAGGTTTTGTACTGCAGTTTTCCATATGCTCCGCACAGGCAAATTTCCAAACAAACAGATCTAAACAAAATGCTGCTCTCCTTAGCCCAGCTCACTGACTGCTTGGCTCACCCTTGTCCACCTCCTGCCATTCCCTCCCAGCCCTCCTCCCTGTGCAGCCCTGTTGCATACACAAGGTTTGTGCTCCTGTCACAAAGTGAAGAGACAACTGGAGACGTTGTTGGGGACATTCCTTACAGTGCTATAACCTGCTGCCATGCCCTCACTGTTTCCAGAAAACTGAGAGAGCAGCACTGCATGTGGCTGGTCCCGGGGAGATGAGCAGGTCACAGCAGCACCTTCCATCACAGCCTGCAATGAGGGCACAGCAGCCCCAGTGGAGGACGGCAGGCAGTGAGACTCAATCTCCTAAAGCCTCACTATTTATAAATGATCAAGTAAAAGATTTAGCAGTTGTAAGAATCTTGTTGCTACAAAGATACACAACACATCATCCGTTAGTGGAATGGAGAATGGCTGTGAAATCAAGTACTTACATTTGAGTAAAATCCAAGTAGTTTTCCTTCTATTAGGAAATAATAAAATGTCCTGTCTAGATGAGTACAAACCTGCCAGCTTTCTAATGAGATGCTCCTTCTGCTAAGATTGGTTTATCAGCAAACACACCTTCATTTCTCTGAGTCTGATTATTCCCTATGTAAGTCCTCACACTGGTGCAAAATCAGGTTAACAAAAAAAAGAAGGCCACCAAACAAATGCCTTACATTCCAGAGGTGCAATTATTTCACAAATAAAAAGGAAGCAAACACAAGATTTTGTAGGTGGTGCTTGGAGATTCATACCATGTATTCCTTTTGAAATCTTAGATACATCACCATTTTAAAGTACTCTGAGCTCAGTAAAACTAAATAGGGATATTGTTAGTGCTGCGACTTTTTGTAAAAGTATAATATCTTACCTGAGGGGTTGCTTTTCCATTCTGCTAACCTTTTTTTTTTGCTTGTTTTGTATACAGTGATATTCATGTTCCAATTAACTCTTACAATGCTAAAGCCTACAACCTCTTGGCTCTTATTCCTGTTTTTATGCTAGAAAGCAAAGGGAACAAGCAGCAGAAAACCTTTAACCTCATCTTTCAGGCAAACTTATTACTATATGTTGGTTATTGTCTTCTTTTGCTAATTAAAGGCAGACATACATATACACAGGCATATCCCTGGCTTTCACACAGGCTCCTCTAGGACGATTGTTTTTAGTTCCAGGAAGAGCATGCAGCAGATGAACACCCAAATGAGGATGAATTTTAAAGGACCTAAGAAAGCATGCTCCCAAAATGTAAGTTTTATACATTTGAAAAATGCCTATTTAAGGGTATACTTCATATTAAAACACCGGCCTTCAGTAGCAGACCTCAGGTAATGCCCACATAGGGAACAGATTTAGACTTGCTTTCCTTTTCTTTAAAAGTTCGCTGGACACCCAACAAAATGGAATTACTAATGGCTCACCTTTGGGTTGATCATAAGTGTTAGCTGAACCTTTTTGTCTAACTGGGTTAATTAGGTATTATCTTTTCCCTTTTTCACCTAAATAAAGGTTTTATAATGTCTTAATATTTCAGCTCCTGCAGCTGCTTTCATCGCGCAAGTTAAAGATCTCTGTTATGCAGAGCCACCTCTTTTCGTAAAATATGTAAAACCTAAATTGGTTTTGAAATTTCCGCTCATCCGCAAAAACTAACTGAACTTGGCCAACAAGGCGGTGACCATTCTCCTTCTTCTGATGGTAGAGAAAGACTGGATGAGAGACACGTGTGACTGCATAAACACTGTTCCTTAGGAAACAGCCTTAAAAAAAAAAATCACTTTTCAGATCACATGTTAAAGCTTTGTACAATTGAGGGTTTGAGATGTGCTAAACCTTACACGTTCTGCACAGTCCTATTCACTTGAACAGAACTAATCACTCAAATTGCATAAAGCTAAGTTTGTTTAAATCCTCACATGACTGATGACTAATGTTCAGTATTTAAAATCCTGTCCAAAGACAAAGGAACTGATTGTTTCATTTGAGCAGTCAACTTTCCAATTCATCATAGTGATTTAAATCCGTATCATTTAAAATATCTAAGAAGCGTGACCTCACTTCATTAACAGATTCTCCTTTTGTCCTTCTGGAAAATTTTGCATACTGAATACTACAGCACTGGAAGTAAAATATTTTCAGTCTGAAAATGATTTGAATTCCGTATTTTATGACAGGTATTAAACAAGAAAAAACGCAGACAAGATAAATTTGACAGGGTTCCCTGAATACACTAAATCTGAAGAGAACTCTGAGCTGATCTTGAATATAACCATCACTGAGTATTTAAGTGGGTATAAAGCATTGCCTGAATTTCTCTCAGTGCACAGTGCAGAGTGTACACTGCTAGAAGACAGGGTTTAACGCTTCATCTTCTCCAGTTTACCAAAGTTTAACATTATAAAAGCCATGTCGTTTGTATTGTTGCATCTCGAGGAGGCTCAAAGAGCGACTGTAAGACTTTCAGGCACGGCATCGTTATGTTCTCTTTACAGCAGAAGCCCATCTAAGTTCTGCTTCGCGACCGGGGCCCACCCAAGCGCCTTGTGGCACGAGCAGCGGGCCCAGCCCCGGCCGGCCGCAGGCGCCGTAGGGCACTGTGCC